>CAUYRT010050647.1:0-43287 GCA_963574885.1 Lepilemur ruficaudatus | reverse complement strand
GGGCCCCACTTGTACTCGCCATCAAATTGGTATTGACTGATTAACACTATGGTGCTCAAAGGGCGGGAGCGAACACTAGGGAATTGGGGGGTGGGGGGTAAAAAAAAATCAGTAAAAACAAAAATATCCAGTTGGGAATTGAAAACAAAAAAGCAAAATATATAATCAATGTTGTGACTCATTTAGGTACTTATGTATTTTTTTAAACAGAGAACTTTTTGTTATATATCTTAAAATGGTAAATTAAAAATTGGGAGGATTGTTTTTGAAAATTTATTGCCTATGGGACCATTATATATCTATAGATTGAAAGTAGTATGGAAATTAATGGAGGACACTTTAGGGGATCTAAAAACCCCTTGATATTGCTCAAAATTTTGTGAATATGTGGTTTCTGGGGAGAGAATCCACAACTTTCACCAGATTCCAAAAATGGGTCTGTGGCTACACAAATGTCTAGAAAGCATTTAGGGTCTAATCGTACAATCCCACAGCTTTGGATATCAGGCCATGGTTTGAGGGGACTGATAGTTTCATATACCTTATCAATTAAGCTCTGGTCAGGATAGCAAAAACCACATTGTATATTTCAACAGAGGATTTAATATAGGAAATTAAAGTTATGCTGGTTTTAGAGAGCCATAAGAGGAGGGAAAAAAAAAAGGAAACATCAAGAATATTTCAGAGACAATAAATGCCAGGAAAATCTACCAGTCCTAGGAATGGGGAAACAAAAGGGAGAAGTCAGGGTGTCCAGAAGCTAGGAGCTTGCAGGAGGGACCCTGCAGAGCTGGTGGTCAGACGTCTGAAAACAGAGGCACCCTACAATCTCTGAAGAGGCATGGCGAGATTGCTTTTGGAGGAGCTGAACACAGCTGGAGCAAACCACCACTGAGGTGACTTTAACCACAGCACAAATAGAAAAGTGGTCCCTCTTCTCCTCCTCATTTCCTCTAATCTCCCTGTGGTGCCTCCTACTGGCACCAGTTGACAAAGGAGTCTGCGTATCGCTGTTTGCAGAGTCCCTACATTCAGCATCACATAGCAGAGTATATAAAGGTAGATTTTCGTAAATAACTTTCATAATATGCGTTTTAGTGTCATCTATGTAGTATGCATAGCAAGAATTCCTTTATACATTTGCAAGGACCTACTTAACATGCTTGAACTAGCACATCAGGGATCCTGTTATTTCAGAGAAAGTAGAAAGCACTTACATCAAACGGAGCCACACTAAAATTCTATGCATATTTCCAGACGTCTTCCTGGTGTTTTCTTAAGAATCCATGTCAGGATGAGCGTTGCTGCTTGGGCGGTCTAATGGGACTTAGGCATGGGGCGGGATTGTCACCATTCTGGTGGGCTTCGCCAAGGATGCTGTGTGGTGAGATGGAAGTACAGTGAATATTTCAAGTATTTATGTGGTCAAGATGAAGGTGGAAGTTAGAATTTTCTGAGTAAGGAAGAGAGAAGGAGTAAAGAATCTGGAGATTCAAGATGAGTCCAAAAAATAAGTAACTTTTTTGCAACCCTCTTATCAAAGACCTCAAAGGAAGCAAATTTACTAGTGAGTGATAAATGACTAAAGAGTCAAACACCTGGTCTAGAAAATGAAATCACTAGACTGAACCAGACCTGAGAGGCCGTCTAAACTTTGTATTCTTTTAGACAGACTTGACCTTCCATAGAAGCCATGGTAGTTCCTTGTTGGATAAATCTCAGCTCTCATTCAGGCCAGAAGAATTAACCGACCACGTAGGTGTGGGCTGCCTTAGGGCAGAACTCAGCATGGGGATTCAGACGGAGTTCTCCATGGACCTGATAATTATGGCACAGTGAGTCTACCTGCTGGTAGCCCTGGCACTGCCTTGTTGATTTCATATTTTCTAACCCAAATCTCCTTATTCTGATAAGTTTTCCATTATCCTTCTCTGGACACTTAGTCTTTATATTGAATTTGATTAATAATAAAAACAAAATTTATATGGTGCTTACACTTCTTAACGGACCCTTAATATCAATTAACACATTTAATCATCCTATTAAACCAGTGAATTTGGACAAGATAACTTCACTTTCCTGTGCAGGTAAGGATATTGAGGCTTCAAGGTTAAACGACACAATTAAGGACATAATTTTTAATGACTCATCTGGGATTTGAACCCAAGTCTTCTCATTCCAAAACGTGTTGTTTCCACTTTATGTAGTTACTTTAAGGACTAAATTACTCATATCTTACCCAGACTGCCCCAGTCATTATTAGAAGACATTGTAATAGATATACATGAAAAAATAATTTATGGTTAATATACATTTGGGAAACCTTGAATACTCTATCTCCATACATGTAACTAATAATTCACATTAGAATATTAAAGACTCTTAAAAGTCTTACAGGAAAAGAATCTATAGCTTTTTGTTTGACCTAGGATTTTCCCATTAGTTTTATTTTATTTATTTATTTATTTTTTTTGTGGTCATAGGTAGATGATCTGTTAGTATGAGGCACCAATTTACATGAAATGTGAAGCCAGTGTTTCATAAAACACTGGGGAAATATTGCCTTATCCCATATTCTGACCCTTGACCTGTCAGAATCAAAATGTATCTTCTCTGTAGACTGTCACACAATCTTTGGGAGTGTTCAGGCAAGGCCTCTGGCTGGCTGGAGGAACTTTTCAGTATTGGCTACATGTTATCACACCAGAGTTACCCTCTCGCCAGGTTCAGTAGCTGAGGAATATGATTTTAATATTCATAAGAATTACTTTGTAGAAAGATATCCAAGGCTGATGATCCAAGGTGATTCCATCTATCTTGTGGCCTGTATTTTGTTTTTATACTGCAAGCTTCTAAATGCCCTGTGGTCGTTCATTATTTATCAGACTTCAGTGCACTTGATGGCTCCATCCTATAAAATGGCCATTTTCGAATCAAGTTACTTGTGGTATGGTGGTTATTAGCAGCTGCTCAGATTGAGGAATGTTAATAAGAAATTAGTTAGGCAATACAGCTGGACAGAAAACAGAAAAATAGAGATGGGCAGTGTTAAGAAATCGTGGGACACAGTTCACCCCATAGGAGGGGTGGAAACTTCAATCTACACTATTTTAAAAAATCTCCTTTCTACATTCTAAGTCACTTGGACTCTGACAGTGTATCTCAAAAACAAATGCAGCAGACATTCACTGAACAGTCATGTTGTGCTGCGCATTGGGCAGAGGGAATGGAGGAAAGAGAGGTGAGCAAGGTTAATTCCTTGCCTTAAGTTTCTTGTGCTCTAGTAACAAGGAGATAGACATGCACGACAGTGCCCAGATACTCTATAAAACAAATGTAACTGAGATATGAACTGCAGAAGAGATATAATAAATTCTTATGGGGTGGTGGCTGGGAATGCTTCACAGAGGAGACATTCAAACTGCGGATTGAGGGTGAGTAGGAAATCTCCCCCTGCCTCCCTCCCCACTATCATCTTCTCCCTCTCTGTCCTGTGCCCACTACTTTCTAGCCTCAGTGGCATTCTCTCTGGCTACCTCCGCAGGGCCTTTGCACATGCTGTTTCCTCTGCTTGAAACCATTGCCTTCTCCTTGTCATCTGTTAACTCTACTTGCCTCTTAAGTCTCAGATTAAATGTTACTCCTGAAAGAGGCCTTCCGTGATACCCGCTTCCCCAATATAAATTATATCTCCCACATTGTACTTTCTTATAACATTTTGGTGGTTTAATTTATAGCAGATATCAGAGTTTTTACTTCCGTATTTTTTACATGTTTGTTCATCTCTGCTCCATATTGTTCTGGAACCTCCATGAGATCAGTAACTGGGTCTATTTTGTTCAGTGCTGTGGCTCCCCATCTCTTTCAGTGCCTTGCTCTCAACAGGGGCTCAACAACCACCCATTAAATAAATGAATGAGACAAAGAGGCATCTCAAGGTGAACGAGAACCTTGAGCAAAGACTGGTTGCCAGAAGCCTGAATAGTGTGTTTGTGTTAGTGGCAGGTTCTAAATTGTATGGGAGATACAGCCCCCTGTCCACCCTGTAAGGGCAGAAACTCAAATGTGGGTGAGGATAAAGGCCTTGTCAGGTTACACACAGAACGGTGAAAACAAAACGGCATCTGGGCAAACAGAGGTAGTCCATTCCTGGCCCCTGACAGCGTATTTGAATTTTGGATTCGCCCTTTAGATTTATGCAGCTTATGGGAAAAGCCAGACCTGGGCTTTCCTCTTACAGAGACACGTTTGTTCTGGAGCAGTGGCTCCATGTCTTAGGAAAAACCCTTCTCCCCCTTTACCTGCTAGGTGTGGTTTTTCTTGGGTTTCACTTTCCGTGTCTCAGAGAACCAACAAAATGGTAAGACTTCAATGGATCTGGGCTAAAGGACCAAGGGTGGACTAGAGTCTGCTCTGAGTTAACGCTTTGGGCCAAACTAGACTAGAAACCTTCACATTTTACATCAAGCCCAGAACAGCTCACCAGGACTGGGAGTCCACCTACGATCTGGGAGCAAATTCTTGTAAGAAAAGGATAATCATAGCTGACATGTACTGAGCTCTAATAATTTGTCAGGTATTGTGCTAAGTACTTTATATGCATTTTCTAATTTAATCCTTGCAATGATATCCTGTGACATAGGTCCCATTATTATGCCCACTTTCTTAAGGAGAAAAGTTAGGCTCTGGGAGGTAAGATAGTATAAGTGAAGCTGCCAAAATCTGAGGGTAGTAAAATCATCGGACTCTGTAGCCTGAGTGCTTAGCCTACTACATATCCATCTCTGGAATCTGCGATCACATTAGGCAGCTGCTGGAAGATTCTGGGTTTGAGACCCCAGCCTTATCTTGCACTCTCTCTCTAGACATGAGAAACAGGACTGACAGCTGGACCACAGAGGGTGGATGGGCTGAGGGGGCTGTGCTTGGTAGGACTGGTTGTGGGGGGATTTGAATGCTAACCTAAGACACCTGGATTTCATTCTTGGGAAAATGGGACCAATGGGGTTGTTTGAGCCAGTTAATGGCGTGCAAGAGAACAAAGGGTCAGAGGGTGGCAACTGGGGGTTACCAGATGCAGGAAGCTGCAGTAATACTTAGTTCAGGGAGCCTGAACCAAGGTTGTGGTGCTGGAAATGGACTGGAGCGCCATTTTGGGGTAGAATTAATAGGACTTGGCAACCAACTGGTATGGAAAGAGCTGCCTGTTGTCACTTATTGATGAAATACACCTCCCTACATTCCCAGCCACAAACTGCATCTCAGCAAATACGCTTTTAATGATTGGTCGATATTTACTTAACATCCTCATTTTACCAAGAAATATGAACTGGCTCCATCTCTGAAAAAACATAAGTTCCTGGGCTGCTCTGACTTGTACAACTGCTGTTAAGAGATGGTCGCTGATGCTAAAAAATGAAATCACATATATATGATGCTATACTTGTGTTTCTATCACACTGGGACTTACGGGGCCAACTAATTTTATTTTTTTGTCTTTACAGTAGAGCACTACGACTTTATTTATTTATGGTGTATGTTCTATCAACTTCTCCAAAGTATTTTAGAAACAAATTTAAGAAATAGGGAGCAGATAAATTAAAGACAGATTTAAACAAGTTAAAGTGAGCAGAGAATAAATGTCTGTTAGTTTTCTGAGTTGAGTTACTTTGCCAACAGAGTGCCTAACAAATTGTTTATGTTTTAGATAGTTACATCCATAACTATGCATCTATATACGGTGGTTGTTTTTGTTTTTGTTATTGAACACACGAATTAATTAATGAATGAACACGCTTACTAAACTCAGGTATTGAATTTGATTCTGAGTTCCCTGGTAGCTAGGGGGAAAAGGGAATTGCAGTATACAATATAGTTTGTATTATGTGACTAGAGAGAAGATACATTTATCCTAATGGACAAACTTTTGGCATAGTAAGGAATTCAGTGAGAAATTTGTTTTAATGGACTTTCAGATAAAAACTCTTGAAGTAGATAATTTTAATTCCTCCTCCTGTTGTTTCCTACTTAAACAAATTTGATTTTAAAATTTGGGGTGTAATTAAAGCAGGTACAGAATCACAAAGTTAGAGCAGAAGGGCTCAGTAGGGTAGAAGAAGCAGCGTAGACTGGGGGTTAATGCAATGGGTTTTAGAAGTGAGGCACTCACTTCTTTCCCTGTAAAATGGAGGTAATAATAATAATATCTACATCACAGGGATATTGTGAAGATTAGATGAGATAAATATAAATGTGCTTGGAATGGCAGCTGCCAGAGAGAAAGCATTCAAGAAGTGATAGCCCCAAATTAGAGGAGCTCTGACTGCATGTGGGTGACATAGGTAACCTGTTTTCAAGAGCTCCCTCCCCTTGCATCAGCCCCCTCCCCTCCTGTTTGTGTCCTGTTAAAGAATAAGGTATGAACAGCAACACTGGCAATGAAGACCTTTTTTCCTCTTGGGCCCTCTCCTCCAAATGCAGAGAGACCATGTGACGTGGTCCATGTGCAGTGGTCCCACGTGACGATAAAGCACCGACAAATATGATTTTCCCTCTTTCCCGTTGCACAGCATTGTGTCTGATTTAATTTGAGTAAATCTTAGGTTCTTGCTTAGATCGCAAGTTTCTCTGGGGAAAGGTTAATGACTTCTCTTGAGTTCTACTGTCTAACTCAATTCCTCCCGCTGTTATGTTTGGAGCAACCCCGTATGTTCCAGTCCCTGAGCTAAAGCAGTAAACAAGCAGACAGTTCTTGCCCTCATGAAGCTTAACTTTCAGTGGGAGGAACAGGTAAAACAAGTGACCAAATGAATAAACATGACAGGTTCAGATAATAAGTGTGATGCAGAAAATTAAAAAGAGCCAGATGACAGAAAATTACTGAGGAACTCATTGATCTGGAGATCGGGGAAGGATGATCAAGCGGGTAATGATTGGACCAAGCTCTGACTGGCACAAAGGAGACAGCCATGAGTGATGGGCACGAGGTGGTGAGCGGTCCAGACAGGGAAAGAAGAACAAGAGCAAAGATCCTGAGGTCAGACTAGGGAGAAGGACCCTCCCTCTGTGTGGTGAGGGAGAAGGGACTGAGGTCTGCTGAGCCCAGAACCTGGAGCTGACCTAGGACGAGAACCCCATAAACACTGACAAAGAGATTGTGCGATCACTAGTTTCTCAGGGCAGGGCCAAGTTCCAATCGTCATGGTGCTTCCCACACCTCCTGTATCCAAGGAGGGTTACCTATGTGGCTGCTACCTCCCAATACAGAGATTTCAAAAACATCACTGGACTTGGTTCTCAAATTAACCTTGAGAGGCAAGTCAGTGAGACTCCCACTTTATGGGTGACTGAGCTATAATTTAGAGAATTTAACAGAAGTCTTGTAGATTTTAGGTTGCTGTGTTAGAATTTCAGTCTTGGCCTTCCGACTCCAAGCCCTGGGTTTCTACCACAGCACTGAAGATGCCTGTCAGTCCTTTGGAGCCCTCCTCTCCTGTCATTTTAAACCAATCTTATATATGGGTGTACAGAGACATGAGGAGTAGGTATCAATATTTCTTTGATTGAATCTGTTGAATATGTACTCATCTCACCACCACCAACACCATCACCACCAGAACAGTATTAAAAATAATTCCAATTTACTTAGCACTTACTTTAAGCAAGAAACATGCTAAGCCCTTGGCATACACCATCGAATTTCCTTCTCCCAATAATCCCAAGAAGTAGCCTTAATTACCACCTTCACTTTTTAGATGAAAATAAAATGAATGCTCAGAAAGTTTAAGTACCTTGCACAAGGTCACACAGCAGGGAGCTGGAATTAACTCAGACTCACTCTAGAGGCTGAACAACTCTGATGCTCACCACCAGCCATGTGAGCCCAAGACTGCATCAGCCATTGGGGGCCAGGTGATGTAATATTATCAAGTTCATGATCTTCAGAAGGTTGCTGAGTCGATGGGGGATCTCCCCCAAGGGAGATCTGCCTCTGTCCACCTGCCCAGCCATCCCAGGTCGTGTGAGATCAGAGCTTCATTCTGTCTGACAACTCTGTGGGTTAGCATCTGTCGCTGTACACGCAGGAGCAGCTGGACAGAAGGAAGCCATCCGCGCTGCACACAGCACCAGCATCTGGGAAGGGAGAGGGTGAGAACTGAGGACCTGGTGAGCAGTTAAGAGGCTCCACCTTGCCATGGGAGATAAGTGGAAATTCTGATTTCCCCAGACCAGACTACTGAACCACAATCCAGGCTGCGGTTATTTATATTCCCCTAACAGCCTTGTTTACACAACCTGCCTGGATGCAAATCGGCGCGCGGCAGCAGTGGAGGCGGCGAGGTGTGCAGCCGGAAGGGACTGGGGGATTGGTTTTAGTCATGTAGTGTTAACACAGCCACACATGACTGCCCACACTTCTGCAGCTGAGGGAAAGAATGAGAACATGCAGTCCCCAAGACACGTGCCCGGTCCTGCCTGAGCGAGAGAGAATGCAAAGAGCGGAGTGGACTTGGATGATGCCAATCCCTCCCGTCGCAATCTGCCGGCCTTTCTTTCCCAGCCCCGTCACAAGCCACGTCCCCAGCCCGCCCCTCCCGCGTGCACCCTCCGTTCCTGTCACTCTTGGCTCTGAATACAGCATGCTCCTTCATGTGTTTGTGCTTTGGCTCAGGCAGTCCCCTCTGCTCAGAATGCCCCTTTTCTCTCTTTTTTCCAAAGTGGTGTGATGTGTTCCACTGATGGGGCTCCAGACAGCTTTAGGTAGTACAGGCAGAATTTTTACTTTATGCAAATATCTATTATGTTAGACCTGAGCCAATTTAAACAAAGGCGCTGGATATGTAATAGTACAGGCAGAATACAGATAGGGCAAATATCTTGGTGGTGTAGGGATTACTGCCATGTGGGAAACAGCAGCCCTCTTTGTCTAACATGACCTGCCATATGTATTATAATATGGGACACAGGACTGGAATTCCCTTTTGATCTACAGTAACGTCCTCAACCTTTGAAGTTCACACTTCCGGTTATGTGACCTTCCTTTCCTCTCCGTGAATATCATCTGTTGCCCTCCAGTGCATTCCCTGTGGTCCCATGTGGCTCTCAGAACTCTGTCTTTCTCTCATCCTCAATCCTGACATCAGGAGTGAAGCATACCAGCTCTCCAAGGAAAAACTCTCCAAGCAACCAGCCTCATCTTTCCATTCCTCAGTCTCTCTCTCTACCCTTTCCATTTTTCTTCCTTCTCCCCACCTTCTCTCTCTCCAGCCCAGCTAATTTTTCTTTTTTTTTTTTTTGCAGAGATGGAATCTTGTTCTTGCTCAGGCTGGTCTCAAACTCCTGGCCTCAAGAGATCCTCCTGCCTCGGCCTCCCAGAGTGCTAGGATTACAGGCATGAACCATGGCACCCAGCCCCATTATTTTTTATGATAGTCATTCTTTTAACTGTGTAGCGGTGTCTCATTGTGGATTTAATTTGCATTTCCTTCATACTCAATGATGTGGAATGTCTGTTCATGTGCTTGTTCTGTCTTAACTATTGCATTTTGAGAGTTCTTTGTATATTCTAGATACAAGCCCCTTGTCGGTTGTATGATTTGCAAATATTTCTCCCAGTCTATAGTATGTCACTTCATCCTCCTCACAGTGTCTTTCACAGGGAAAAAAATATTTTAATTTTTGAGATCCAACGTATCCATCATTTTTCTATACCATACTTTTTTATGTCTAGTCCAAGGACTACTTGTCTAGCCTTAGGCACCAAAGATTTTCTCTTATTTATGTATGAAAGTTTTATAATTTTATACTTTATACTTAAGTCCCTGATCCATTTTGAGTTAATTTTGGTATAAGATGTGAGTTTTGGGTTGAGGTTTATTTTTCCCCCTGTGGATATTTAATTGCTCTAACACCATTTATTGAAAAGTCTATTCATTCTCCATTAAATTGCTTTTGCACTTCGTAAAAAAAAGCAGTTGGGTATATTTGAGTGGGTTTATTTGTGGATTCTCTGTTCTGTTTTATTGTTATATGTATTCCTTCCACCACCAATACCATACTATCCCGATTACTATAGCTGGTTGTCCCTGACTTTGGGTACAGTGATACCTCTCACTCTCTTCTTCTTTGTCAAGAATATTTTAGTTATTTTAGGTGCTGTGGCTTTTCACATAAATTTTAGAATAAGTTTGTTTATATCTACAAAAAAGCTTGCTGGGATTTTGATAGGAATTGCATTAAATCTGCATATCAATTTGGGGAAAACTGACATTTTTACTATGCTGAGTTTTCCAATCAGAGAACACAGTATGTCTCTTTATTTAGCTCTTTTTAAAATTTCTTTCAGCAGCATTTTGTAATTTTAAGCGTGCAGATCCTATACATGTTTTGTTAGATTTATACCTAATGATTTTATTTTCTCTGGAGCAATTATAAATAGTATTGTGTTTTAAATTTGCATTCATATGTTTATTGTTAATATATAGAAATGTGAATGACTTCTGTGTGTTAATCTTCTCTCCTAATCTCCTGTGACTGTACTGAACTCACTTGTTAGTTTACATTTTTTGTAGTTTCTTTAGGATTTTCTATGTAGACAGTCACGCCGTGTACAAATAGCACTGATTTTGTTTATTTATTTCCAATCTGTATGCCTTTTATTTTTTTTCCTGCCTTATTGCACTGGCTAGGACTTTTAGTACTATTTTGAATGAAGGTGGTGAGAATAGACAATATTTCCTTATTCCCATATTAGACAGAAAGCATTCTGTGCTTCACTGTTAAGTATAATGATTTCTGTAAGAGTTTTGTAAATATCCCTTATCAAGTTGAGGGCATTCAACCTATATCCCTAGTTTTATGAGATTTTCTTAAAAATCAAGAATGGGTGTTGGATTTTTGTCAAGTGATTTTTCTTTTCAAATGAGTTTTGAGAAGTACTTCCCTGGAATAATTACCCCTGTATTAGTTTCTTATTTCTGCTGTAACAAAATATCACAAATCTAATGGATTAAAGTGACAAAATGTATAATATAATAATTCTGAAGGTTTAAAGTCTGAAATGGTTCTACTTTATCTAAAAAAATAAAGTATTAAGAGGGCTGTGTTCTGTGTTGCATGCTCTAGAGAAAAATCCATATCCTTGCCTTTTACAGCTTCTAGAGGCTGCCTGCATTTCTTGGCTTATGGTCCAATTCTTCAGTCTTCAAAGCAGCAACATATGGACAAGTCTTTCTCATGCTTTTATCTCTTTGATTCTTTTCTGCCTGGAATAACCTAGTGAGTTCTTTAAATGTTTGGCCTCTAGGACTGGCCATATTCTATTGAAACACTCTCCAGGGGTAAGGACTGAGAATATGTATTTTTTTAAAGCACTTCCTAGGTGTTTCTGGTGATTATCCAGGTTTGAGACTCATTGTCCTTACCAGCTATCTCTGTGGGCAGCCAGCTTCTCTGGAGCATCATCTTTTTGTCTTTTCTCTCTGGTGAGGGACACCCACTGACTTTCCTGGTGCTGCAGTTTGGGCTCTCCCAGTAGCAGACTTCGACACAAATGCAAGTGGTTTATTTGGGAGGTGCTTCCAGAAACACTAGCAGGGCAGTGGGAAATTTGATAAGAAAGGGAAAGATGCTACTAAAGGGTGGCTATCGAACAAGTTACCATTGTTGGAAACTGGAGCTTAATCCTAACGAGCAACGTTGGGAATCTTTGTAGGGCACAGACTTCAAAGTTATCCTACCTGGGAAAGAAATAAGCTGGAATATTTGCACCAACTCCTGTTGGCCATTGGTTAAGTGATGTTCCCAGGGGGACATTAATTCCCTGAAATTTTGGTCTGCTCTGTGCACTGGTGTAGTGGTCACCTGTGGCCAGAGAAAGACTTCGGCAGAGACAATGGTGCTATTATAACAGCATTTGGGGGTGGAGAAGTGTGCACTGAGATGGTAAGGCCTGAAGGGGAATGGGCAGAACATGTCCAGCATCTGTTACACCTTGAATGTTGGGTGAAATCTTTATTGATGCCACTAAGAACACAGTACTTACAGGGTAGAAGAAGTGTTAGAGGAATTTCATTCTATCTCTCAGAATTGAGGGATGATGGCTTGTACCAAGGAGGGAGCAAGATCCTGTGCTCCTCTTAGCCTCCGGTGGCTAGAATAATTACTATTCCTCACCCTTGGTGCCTGTTCATCTTGTCTTTCAGCCCCTGGCAGCTCTGTTCTCACTCTCCCAGTCCACAGGCAGGATCTCACCCCAAATCCCACCACCACCCCAACTGAGTTCAGTGCACAGAGCATGCATACTGCATGTAAAAGTCACAGGATTGGAATCAGGTGCCCCAATAATATCTATCTTAAAGGATGTTATAGAAGTTTATTGAAATAATGCTTTAAAATCACCCATCTAAGTGCTACACATATATTGTAATCTCTTTGGATGCTAGTTTCTTGCCTTGTAAGCCCAGCTAGAAACTGAAACGAGTCTTTAAAAGACATATAACCAAAGATGTCTTTCTTGACTTTTAGAATAAAGTAGGTTCCCATCATAACTGAGACCAGATGGTGAATTAGTGGCCCTCCACATCAGCATGGGATTGCAGAACCGAAAGCAGGGCGATGTGGAATTGTGCCATTGTGCTCACTTCTCCCATCCATCTCTCCATCACCTGTTTCTTCTTTTCTCTGTTCCATAAATAGAAGCAATGAGGGTTTGCTTCAGGTAGTCAGATCTCTAGCCAAGATCTACTTACAGTTGCCGAGTCTCCTCCTTGCCCACAAGCCCCGTGATCCACTGTGAATGTTGGCCGCTGATCCTGAATTCTCTGACCTGGTTTCAGTCCTTCCCTTGAAACCAACGCAGGGGACTTGCATTGCTTCTGAGGCACAATCTGGCCTTTTATCCATTGTTAAGACCCACCATTGTTCCTGGATTCCAAATTCAATGCATCTCCTCCCCCTTCTCAACCAGCCTAGGTTTCTCAAAGAAAAATAATGCAAAGCGGTACAATTTTACAAGTGTGCCACTGAATAATGAATTGGGGATATGGTGACATACAAGCGATGAGGTTTGCTATACAGTCTTCGTTTTAGCCAGCAATTTTTCTATAGTGTTATTCACAGCTATGCAGTTACTCTTGACATTCCTCACTATTTACCCTGAGCCCTCTTTAGCATAAAGCATCCCACAGCCTACCTGAGATTCAATAAATAGGCATGAAAAAGGTCTATCTTATTCAGCAAACCTATTCTCTGAGGTGTTTTTCCCCCATAGAAAATAAAATGTGTATTGTTGCATAGGCTTAAATTGGACCAGAAGCCTTTTGGAATGTTGCTGTTTTTGTGCATGTCTTACGAACATTCATATGTTTGTCTCTAAGCTGGCCTGATACACATTGTGCTGTGTTAGCTAAATGTTAAAATCACCCCCGAGTCTTCCCAACAAGAGTGGTGTTTTTGAGGCAACTTGAACTTAGCGTAAGCTTTATATATAAAATCAACTCAAAGGAGGTAGAGGCAGATCCACCCTTCTTGCCAAAGGGAAAGGAATAGGTTTATCAGAGCAGCCCAACTTGAGAGAAGCTGCTGTTTTTTTACTATATCTCTGCTCTCCCCCCAGGGCTGGTTACCAAGCAGAAGTTGATAAAGAGTGCACGTGTGTTATGAGATCATGTAGCAACGAATGTGAAGGAACTTTAAAAAGTACCTGAAAACCCACTCATTTGTAGATAAGAATCGAGCTTCAGAGAAGGAGAGATTCCTGAAGGTCACACAGCATCCCTCGAATGAGCCCCCAAAGGGAGCCACGAGTTCCTCTCTCCCTTGGGTTTGTGTGAAAGTCTGACTCTATGCCACACTCCCAAAGGGGCTGGAGACAGCACAGCTTCCTAAACAAGCAGCGTTGATCATAGTTGAACACGAAACCAATGCTAGATCTGAATTTGGAAAAACAGCCATTTTCCACAAGATACTGATAAAGGATGTCAGCCTGGATTAAAAAGAAGAAAAAACTGTCTTAATGGGTCATAAGAATGTCTCCGGTGTCAAGCAACAGCTTTTGAGAAAGAAGATGAACTTGAGGGGTTCAGAGCTAAATCATTTCCACCAGGATAGAGAATGCACTGGACTAAAGTGATGGTGAGAAGGGAGGGTGGATGCTCCGTGGTATTTTGCCGTCACTGGTGCAGGAGGAGGATATTGCTGTTGCATCAGTAAAAAAATCACACGAGGACAGAAGCTTTGGGGGTGGAGGAAGCAGGTTGGAAGAGGACACATAAACACACTTGGAGAAACTCTTCATTCCAGACATGTTTGTTTTGAAAAATGTCGCAGTACCAGGTCATGGAATTCATGAATAAAGCCCCTTCCTTATTTTGACTCAAAAGAAAGAGAGATTTATTACCATCCTAACCAGGGAAACAGTATTGACCCACTGGCTATTTGAGATTTTTAGCATTGTGGGCAAGAATATTTATTGCTTTTAATTACCATAAAGTAGCAAAGATCTTGTTTTTATAGATTTCCCCCCATTCCCCTGCTCTTGCTTTGCAATTCTAGGTGTGGGAAAGAGGGAAAATGTTGTTTCAATGTTAAGTAAAAATTCTCAGACAAAGATGATAAATTAAAAATGACCAAGGCTTGTTTTCAATCTCTTTCTACTTTCTCTTCAATCCCAGAAAATCGAAAGAGTATGATTGGAAGTAGGGGAGTAATCTGGCCTTGGTTTTCCGCATGACCTTCCGCAACTCAGTGCCCCTCTCTGAATCCCAAGGCAATAGACTGAAATAACGGCACAGACACCCTCAGGTTAAAGAAGGGTTACAGCAGTGGTCTTTGATTCAGAAGAAGAGCTGCCCCCCGGAGGCCTTGGAGGCAGGGGAGAAGAGTGGAGAACAGGCTCTCCCTGGGACTCACAGATTATCTACTTGACTTGCAGAGAGTTTATTCTCTTCTCTAAGCCTCAGTTTTCTTAGTTATAAAATGGGAATAATAATGCTTCCTTTGCAGAGTCATCATAACAATAAAATGTGATAATGGATTTTTAAAAATCCTTAGCAGGGTTCTTAGCACATATCACTCAATAAATGATAACCAGTTTGTAATTGGAGGTCTAGATGCCAAATTCTCTCTTAATCACTTGCACACGCACACACACACACATGCACACACACACATGAATGCAAAAAGAGATAGCAGAAAGACTCAGTCTCCAGGCCAATGTTGCTGGGTTCTTATTTCCATGGAACGGTTGTTGGCTTAGTCAGCTACAATCTGTGTGTCTGGGTCCACCTATGGGCCTTGTGTGGGAAAAGGAAGGAGCTTCTAGTAATTGCAGGTCATGTGCCAACACCTAACACTCCATGCTATCATGGGGTAAGATAGGTCTTACTCCATGTTGCCAGTGAAAAACCTGAATTATAAAAAGAGCAATTGGCTCCCGAGCCATTGGCCCTTGGGATTCAGAGAGGTGAACTTGAGTTGCGGAAGGTCATGCAGAAAACAAGGGCCAGTTTACTCCTCCACCTCTAATAATATTATTTTGATTTTCTGGTATTGAAGAGAAAGTAGAAGGAAAAACACAGTGTTAAGTTGCATAGACCCTCAGGTATAGGAACCACAGGGAGGAACATTAGACTCAATTTAAATTCTGCTCCAGGTGTGTTTGGTCCACCTGCATCTGGGCCCTTGGCTGCTTGCTCGGTGAGCCTCAGGTGCCCCTCTGTCATCTCATCTCCTAGCTCCATCTCCTTGCCCTTGCCTGACATGTCCCTATCACCCACTCTGGTGGGAGCTGTCACAACATGACTGAGCATTTGCCTGTGATGTGACTAGCCACGTAACACCTTGAATCTGTTCTTTCTCTTTTCTTGCTTACTTCCCTTTTCCCCTAACTTAGGTATGTGATCTTTACCTCAGGCTCTATTTTAGGGAACCTGGACTGTTATAGGAGGTGTCTGTATCTGTTGAGTGCTGTCAGGTAGAAAGAAGGAGAATAGAAGTGGCTGAAGCCTGTCCATCTAGGTGGTAAAGACAAAACAGCTCATTTATTTGTTTGGTGCTATTTTGTGCCGGGCAGTCTGGTAAACACTGCAATAGGTATCTGAGGCAAGAGGGGCCCCTTGTTATGAGGGAAGACTTCATAGCAGACAGCCTGAGCTCCACCACTCACGAACCTTGTAAGCTTGGGAAAGTTGGTTAATCTTTCTGGGCCCCAGTGTCCTCTCCTACACAACCGAGATAATAATAACATGTGCCTTATAGGGTTGCTGTGATATTTAAGGGAATAAATACTTGTAAAACATTTAGGACAGTGCTTGGTCCACAATAGGGCCTCAATAGACGTCAGCTATGTTTACTATTGTTTTAATCTCACTTGGTCCTCACAACAACTCCAAGTGATCAAATTCATCACCCTCATTTTACAGATGAGGAAAGTGAGGCTTGGTAACTGGCCCGCAGCCGCACCAATAGGGAGAGCAGAGGTGGAATCGATCCATTCACACATATACTGAACGTGTACCGTCTATACTGTGTGTCTGGCACTATCATAGCTCTGGGGATTTAAGATGTAAGAGACATAGTCTCTCCCCGTAGGGAGTTTACAGTCTAATGAAGGAGATGGGTCACGAACAGACAATTACAATGAATGGCAAAGAGGGTAACAACAGACTTGTGTGCAAGGCACTAAAGAGTCGTGGAGGAAGAGCATCTGGAGGAAGGTGGTGGAGGAAGGTTCACAAACACCTGCCGCATCTCGAGGGATAAGGAGGATGAGCGTCGGTAGGGGATATTTGCAGACAGAACAAAAGCCTGGAGGTGTGAACCCATGCTGCTGCAGGAGATTGCAGTGGAAGACAGAGAGTGAGATGCAGTATGATTGAAGGTATGAACACGGCCTGAGTGGGGGAAGTAAAAAGAGAAAAGAATGAAAATGGAAAGCAAGGAGAGTGAGAGAAGAGAGGAAGGGAGAGAATGAGGGAGGAAGGGGGAGAAAGAGAGAGGGAAGGAGAGAGGAAACTGAAGGGAGGAAGAAAGGGAAGCAGGAGGAGAGAGAAGGATCGGTGGGAAGGGAAGCAGACAGCAAGAGGCAAAGCAGGAGATTGAAAGAGACGCTTGAAAAGAAGGAGAACAGGTAGAGAAAGAAAAGAGGAGCAAAGGGGACCAGGACTTGTTTTCAGATCGACGCCTGCGACAGCCGGGTCTGCGGTCTGCCTGGCGCACCTTGATGATGACTTCAGCAAGGATTTTTCAGAGCGAGGGGGCCCAGCTGTGCTCTGCTAACCTGCCTGCTTCCCGCTGTCCCTGCTGGGAAGACAGCCATGCTCTCTGCAGGTTGGAACAGGACAGAGCTGCTTCTTTCTTCCTCGCCTAACAACTCACCCCTGGAAATGCTGCTCCTTGTTCTTGCCTTTCAATTGTTTGGGAAGAAAAAAAAAATAATAAAGGAGGAGAAGATGAATAGAGATTCTTTTATATTTTTTACTGAAAATGACCATGGACAGGAAACTTTTCCAAGTCAATGGCTCTCTTGTGAGGCTTCATAATTCCTCCGCATCAGCAATCAACACAGCCGGATATTGTCTCCTTTATCTTGGGGACCCCTTCAGAGCTTGGTGTGGTGCCTTTTTTTTTTTGCAGTGGTGACAAATAGATGTTTGTTGTGTGAAGGGAACCACTTGTCTGCTTCCTTTTCATGCTAAGTGGAGATCAGCAGAATGAGCTGGTACATTTCGCAGAACTTTGACTTGAGCAGACGTGAGTGAGCATTTAACCCAATAAAAGACGAAAGCGTAAGGTCCAGAGAAGCAAAGGGATTTGTTCCAAGTCACACAGTTGGTTGGGAGCAAAGCCAAGGTGACCCCCAGCGCAGGGCTCTTTCTCTGGCACATACCTCTCCTTTGAACCTTGTTGATTAGTCTGTAGAACCAAGAAAAGTAAAAATTACTTGCCTTGATGTAGTTATATTTCACTTATAACCTGGATATTTTCCTGTGAGCTGAATGTTTTTACTTATTAAATACCTAAATGCTTCTCTTCCTGCGGAAACCATTACTCATATTACTTAATGATCATTTAAAAAACCCTCTTAAAGGATTACCTAATTTATCCTCAAAATGCACACACACACACACACAATTTTCCATATGTCAATCTTTTTCTTGATGAGATGTGCCCACAAATACTGCAGTATGATAACAACAGTTATTAAAGCTCATATTTGCGCCACATTCTATCTGTGTATAAACATTTTTACACCCATGGTCTCGGGTTTATCTTTACACTGTCCACTTAAGAGACGAAGATACTGAGACAGAGTTTTTAAGGCATAGCCAAGAATGGAATGGTTTGTTCAAATAAGACTTAGAGTTAGAAGACCAGAGGGTGCATGATTATTGATTTGGAAGCCATTTAAATTACTGAACTTTGGAAATCAGACTGACCTGGTTTCAGATCCTGTTCTGGCGTTCATTAGCTTTGTGAGTTTGGACCAGTTTCTGAGCCTTCGTTTTCTCATCTGTGAAAGGGGGCTGATAAGGATGTAGACTTCGTAGAGTTGTTGCAGGAATTAAAGGTCCTATATGCAGAGCTCCTTGCACACAGTAGGTGCCCGGATCCTTGGCTGTTATTATTTGGCAAAATTCACCTGCCCACTCAATTACTGACAGATTCTGTGCATTTCTCCACTTCATCTCGGACGTGCAGGCAAGGCTGCGTTTCTTCACTCACGGAGGAAGAAATGTGTTTTTACATTTGATAACAGTTAACCTGCCATTTCATTCTGCAGAGCATAAACCCGTCTGCTTCTCAGTTTAAAAACGATCACTGCTGATTCATGCCTTTGCCTCACCACTTGTTTAATCCCATTTCCCCTTCAAGGGAATGAATTTTCTGCCAGATAGTCTCCTTTATAAAAGCTGTTATGTTTGTGATTTTTTAATTTTTATGTTTCAGCAAGTTGGGCTCTCTCTTCTAAAGAAAACATAAAACATCAGCATCTCTACTAGGTCCTGAGGTTCACTGGAGCACCAAAAATAGTCAAGGAATAAGCTGAAGTTCTGACTTTTCCAGGGATGAATGCAGGAGCAGACTTCCCTTTGCTTCTTGGGACCTCTGAGCATCAGGGAAGTTGTTTCATCCGGATGATGCTTGCCAGACAGGATGCCGAGGGACTGGATATTTAGACTAAGTTAGCATTTGACCTTGGAGGGAAGGGAGGGTCTTCCTGTTGAAACTCAGTTTGATCACCTATAAAACAAGGTTGTTGAATCGAATGATCTCTAAGGTACTTTCAGCTCTTGCATTTTATTACTTCTGTTGCTGAAATCCTGTCAAGGCCCATAGGAATTAATTTTAACAATTGAATTCCAGCACTGTGTGTCTGTGGGAGGGATAACTGGCATGGTCAGTGCCTTTCAAATCCATTTACCTGGTGGTCCCCAAACCTAATTGTCAAGAAAGGCCCTTCAACCAATCTTTGAATAGACTGAATCATAAATTAGATATGTCCATGTCCAGAGGTACATATTAAATAGACATGTTTTATAAGCCATAATTGCACCTGGGAAGTACAGTAAAAGCTAGCTCACCTGCCACTCCGTAACTGAAGCCCTCTATTACCAGGCAAATCTGAATTTGCCTTGTCTACATTTTCCTTGTATTCAAAAGTGAAAAAAAAAAATTACAAGTCAACAAGCTGATATCCTGGATTTATCTTGATAAAATAGATTCTGTGATGTGCCCTGAGGTTAGTATGGATTTAACTCAATTCCTTACACCTGCGGTAGCCTCTTCTCCAGCACAGCGACGGTACAGCAATAGACTGAAGGAACTGCTAAAGGACTAAAGGCCAAAATTCTGGAGCACTTTTTATTTACCAAGAAAAAATGAGGAGGCTCGCCTCTAGTATTTATCTACAAAATAAATCCATAACAGGATCAATGCTTCACAATTTCTTCAAAAATTTATTTTTACAAATTTCATGTATGTTCACTTTTGGGACCCTTATAACAACTCCCGAAGTGGGAAAAGCATTACTGTCTTTAGCATATAGACGAAGAAACAAAACTTCAGAGAAAGACAATTGCTGGCAGTAAGGTACTTGACCCTTCATACGTGTGGTTTCATTTAATTGCTGTAATGATTGTGTGAAGCTGGCCTTTTTATCTGCATTTCAACATATGAGGTCACAGAGTCTCCAAGAGGCTAAGAAGCAGGCTCGGGCTCACATGATTTATAAAGGGCAGAGCAAGGTTTCACATGCAGCATCATCTGAATCCATAAATTCACGTTCTTAACTCCTTTCTCACCCTGTCTGGTGACTTGCCCACGGTTTCACATTCAGTACTGTGGCAGCACTACAGTCAGAGCCTAGGTGTTCCGTCTCTTGCTACTCTGCAATACTTTGCTCTTCCTCTTGTGCTAAGTCTTTGAAAATCAGTGAGAGTCATATGCCATGCTTTGCATTTCTCTATTAATCAGAGCTTTTTATTTCCTGGCCATTCCCGATAGCAGACAGCTTACTTTTAATTTTGTACAAAGCAGGAAAGGCAAAAGAAAATTGAGAGTGCATTAGTATTCAGCGTGTTCAGTGTCTGCCTCCTGGTACGTCGTGGTTCCAGACACGCAGAATAACTTGGATAGGAAAAAGCTTGGGTAAAATTCATTAATATATTTAGTTTAGCCAAATTAGAAGGAAAATATAGTTGTGTTTTTGGGAGAATGAAGCAGGGGTGGAAGTGGGGGGTTTCACACTTCTGCCCTAACATCAGGTCCCAAATCTCTGCCATCCACCTACTGGTTTCCATCCCCACTGCCATTTTTCCTGGCCATATCACCATAGTCTCTCTCCTGAACCATGCAACAGCCTCCTAACCAGCTCTGTCATACCAGCTATCACCTCCTTTGATTCCTTATTTGTGCTGCAACCAGAGAACTCTTTTCAAAACACAAATATGAGTGTGTCTCTCTCCTGCTTAAATCCCTCCAGAGTTTCCTCATTGCTGGCCCAAATCCTTATCCTGACTGGCCTATAGGGTCTTAACTCTTTCACCCCTCTTAGAACCCTTCTCATCCCACTCTCTTCCCTTTACTTTCTTCCACCTCCTAAATTTTCCATATTCAAAGTTCCTTCCTGCCCCAGTGCCTTTGCATGGATCTCCCTCTCCTGGGAGCTTTCAGATTCTTCTCTTTTAATCAATTCTATCCACTGCCCCACCCAGGTATATCCACATACACAGCCACACTTAAAAGCCCCTCAACTTCAAATTTCACATCCGTGCCTTAGGGAATCATTTCTGATCTCCGTAGCTGGGCCAGCCCATCCTGGTCCATGTTCTTATACAGCTCTTTTCCTCCTCTGTAGCACTCATCGTAACTGTTATTATTTTATTGCATAATTAGTTATTTGTTTAATTTCCATGTTCCCCACTAAACTGTAAGCTATAGGAAAACAAGGTGGAACATTTGTCTTCCTCAGCTAAGTAGCCTTCATGTGTCTGACATGGGGCTTAGTATGCCACGCCTGTGTGATGATGCTGTATTTATTTGTTGGAGGAATAAACAAACACTCAGGTTATGCAGCTTTATCTTCAACTTGGTTAATTCCAACCCAGAATGCAGAGATCATTTGACTTGTCTTTATCACCTCATTTTTGCTCACTATAGCTTCGTTTCTTCTAAGACATGCACATTCAGTTCTAAGACTCTATTGATTTGGACTTAGCTTTGGCTCTCTTAAAGTTTTCAATGCAAAAATAAAATCACTTTTATTATTTCATACACTTACTTTCCTTCTCTCTTCTCAACCCACAATTTTCTCCTTTACCCAATTATTATTAGCATAATGCATCTGGCTAATGGAAGAAAAAATGTATGATTAAAAAAAAAAGCAGTCCTGTTAGTAAGTATCCAGACTATCAGGTTCATTTTGCCTAGGTAGTGAATAAACCACATAGATCATGCCTATAGAAGACTGCTGCATTTTGAGATGGTGCAAACATTTACAAAAGCCTCTAAAAATTGGAATATTCCCTGATTGAATAGTTGTATTTTTTTTCTGTTTTTTTTCCTTTGCAAAAACATAAAAATATTTTCAAGACATTTTTACCTTCATAACAGCCAAAGGTTATTAAGGGCTTTACACATTTTTCCCTCTGGGGTGTTCATATCCACCAAAGTTAATGGATGGAAAATTAATGTTTCTCTCCAAATGTTTCCACAATCACAAAGCAAATAGTTGATTCTGCCAAGATGAGAGTGTAAATCTGCCCTCAGGAAAAGGCTTCCGTCACCATTACCCACATCATTTAGCTTAAATCCAGAGACTGGCCCAATTGTCATGATAGTTAAGGAAATGTGGATTAAGGGACCTCAAAGGCCCTACTAAGGATACAAAGGACCACACCTTTTGATCAACTGTCCATCCCCCTGTTGTTTTTATGCCAGGTAGGCTTAGTTTCACTTGCATAAAACAGAATTTTTTTTTAAAGTGGTGTTTTCCAAATATTGTGACTCAAGTCAACACAAGTTGAAATATTTTCTAGGCAAGTAAAATCGTTTAATTATGAATCACTTTCCAAGAGCTGGATTGCGACTAAAGCCCATATGTCCACAGAATGGATGGACTGTTACCAATTTGTGCATTAGAGCCCTGTTTATGCTTCTGTTTTCAAGGATCATCATTTAATTGGTGTTGATTACAAGGGAGAGCACATCAACATGTCCCCTGAGTAAAAGGCAAGATATGAAGAGTCTAAATATGAATTTAATAAACCTATAGAAAATCCATGCTCACACAAAGGGTAGTAAGACTAATTCAAACGCAGTAAAGATTTTAGCTGTAGGATTATTGTTTGCTTGGTCTTTTTCTTTTAATTTTTAAAATTACTATTATTTTTAATTGGCAAGTCATAATTGTACACTTTTGTGGGGTACAATCTGATGTTTTGATATCTGTATACAATGTGAAATGATTCAATCATGCTAATTAACAAACTGCATCACCTCATTTACCTATCGTTTTATGGTGAGACATTTGAAATTTACTCTTAATTATTCTGAAATATATAACACATTATTGACTATAGTCACCCTGCTGTGTAATCAATCTCAAAACCTACTCCTTCTGCCTATCTGAAATGTACTCTTTGCCCAACAGCTCCCACTTCCTCCCTTCTCACCCCACCACCTGCCCAGCATCTGGGAAACATCATTCTGCTCTTTACTTCTGTGAGTTCAACTGTTTCAGATTCCACATGTAAAGGAGGTCATGCAATATTTGTCTTCCTGTGCCATGCCTGAGTTATTTTACTTAGCCCAGTGTCCTCCAGATTCATCCACATTGTCCCAAGTGACAGAATTTTCTTCATTTTTGTAGCTGAATAATATTCCATCGTGTACATATACCACATCTTCTTTACCTATCCACCTGTTGACGGACACAGGTTGATTCCATATCTTGACTGTTGTGAATAGTGCTGCAATAAACTTGGGAGTGCAGATACCTCTTAAACATACTAATTTCAGGTTTTTTTGGATATATACCCAGAAGTAGGATTGCTGAATCATATGATAGTTTTAATTTTAGTTTTTTGAGGTGCCTCCATACCATTTTCTACCTAGGCTATACTAATTTATATCCCACCAACAATCTACAAGATACATCGAAAAGATTCCTTTTCTCTGCATCGTCACCTAGGCTTATCATTCATCTTTATGATAAAAGCCATGCTAACAGGTATGAGATGACATCTCATTGCTTTTAACTTGCCTTTCCCTAATGGTTAGTGATACTGAGCATTTTTTCATGTGCCTTTTGGCCATTTGTATGACTTCTTTTGAACAATGTCTGTTCAAGTTCTTTGCCCATTTTTAAAATCAGGTTGTTTTCTTGCTATTAAACTGTTTGGGTGTCTTACAAATTTTGGATATTAACTCTTTATCAGATGTATGACTTTCAAGGATTTTCTCCCATTCTGTTGGTGGTCTCTTTACTGTGTTAACAGTTTCCTTTGCTGTGCAGAAGCTTTTTACTTTGTGCCATTCCATTTGTCTATTTTTGCCCTTGTTGCCTGTGCTTTCTGGATCATATCCAAAAAATTCTTGCCCAAACCAATGCCATCTTTCCTCCTATGTTTTTGTCTAGCAATTTCACAGTTTCAGACCTTATATTTAATTATTTAATCCATTTTGAGTTGATTTTTGTGTCTGGTGTGAGATGAGGGTCTAATTTCATTCTTCTACATGTGGATATCCATTTTTCCCAGAACCATCTATTGAACAAACTGTCTTCACATTGTGTGTTCTTGGCAACTTTATTGAAAATCAGTTGACCATGAATGGTTTTCTTCCTGGGATATCTATTCTGTTCCATTGGTCAATGTTTCTGTTTTTATGCCAATACCATGCTATTTTGATTATAATTGCTTTATAATATATTTTGAAGGCAGGTGCTCTGATGTTCTTGAACTCCAACCAACTACCACTAAGGAACAAGGAAATAACTAAGAAAGCAAACATTTAATGGAACTTACTGAGGACCAGACACTGTTCCCATGATTGACATGAATTAACTTAATCCTCACAATAACTCACAAAAGTTGGTTGCTAATATTATTTCCAAGTTACAGCTGAAGAAACTAGAGCACAGTGAAGTTAAATGACTTGACCAAGGCTACACAGCTATTTACTAGTAGATTCAGGATTCAAACCTTGGCAGGCTGTCTTTTAAACCTATCTATTCACCATTAGTCTACACTGTCAGGTAAGCTCTAAAAAAGGAATCATTTAATTGTGTTTGTTGGAGAATCTGCCTTGAATTCTGGCTCCATTTTCTGCCCTAGGGATAGACCTGGGCAACCCAGATGAAGACTAACAGTATGGTTCTCCTTCTCCTCACCCCGCGGTGTGTCAAGCACATAAGTCCCTGTCTCCTCTAACCAAGGCTGCCTTGTCTCTGCCCACCCAGGAGTTAAATGCATCTCCTAAACAAAAGGCCCATTTTATAGTCCAGAAACCTTTAGGACCCATGGGATAATGAGCTGAATTTTCTCAACAGAAGTATTTCAGAACATCTTGCATGCTTCCAGATTTCTCATGCTGTCAGCCACTGTCCAAGGGACCCTGCCTCTCAGTCTTTGTTATCAGTACTGATCAGGAAAGGAAAGAAGACTGGCCAAGCCTTATCCCCAGGGTGAGGTAATTTCTCCTTCTCTTGCTCCAACTCCAACTCCAAACGCTACCCTGCATTTACTTGATGGCTACTTCTACCTTTCTCAATACCTTCTGCTACAGCAACCGAGCCCTCATCCCCATGGCTGTGGACCTTTGGAAGTCGTGGGATTACTTAAAAATGTGGACCGAGGAAAAATTGTTAGGAGAGTTAGAATCATGAGTTTAATAACTTGGTATTTCATCCATAGAAATTTTTGATTTCATGTGTCTAATGACATTTCAAAAATAAAAGCAATAATAAAACCATCCATGCTAACCAAAACAATTCATTACTTACCTAAATTTCATTCTCCATAGGAGAAAGCAAACATGCTTCCTCTTTATCACATTTTTATTGTTCACTAGGATTAATATCTGGCTGCAAGGTTAGGGAACACGTCTATTTAACAGAATAAGTCTAATTCAATTAGCTGGGAAGGAAAGGAGCAGAAGGAAGGTCTTATAAACACACACACACACACACACACACACACACACACACACGCACGCACGCACACAAAGCCAATCAGACCAAGGACCATCTCGACTTCGTAAAGGCAGCAGTCAAAAATTCATTGTGCAGGTTATTTGACTTCTGTATAAATAATAGAGGTCTTCAGAGGATCACTGATGTTCCACCTTAAATGTGTCATCATTTGTACCCTTCCTTGATTGCAAGGGCTTCTCACTAAGGAGGTAGTATAAGCCAATGAGGATAATTGACAGAATATTCATGTTATACGAAATATTATTGAACACTTACAATGCAGAAGGCATTATGTTAGGTACTGTGGGTAATGTGGATATGGTTTTCATGTGCTTCCTGTCTTAAAGAATGTGAAGTTCATCAGGTAATATAAAATAAATACCACAAATATGCAGTCAACAAAGTAAAATGTAATCAATGCCATATGAAAAATATATTGAAATCACCATGGAAATTTTGAATAAAAAGGGATCTTATTTAGTCAAGGAATCCTGAATGTAATAATGAAGGAGATAATTTTTGAGCTGGGACTTAAAAAATAGATTTGGATATATAAAGGGTTTCCCTGGTTTTAAGAAAACAAACCGAAACAGTAAGAACAAGGCCTGATGTTAGGAAATGCAAGGTTTAGGGTAGTATTCACTGTCATTTCAATGAAATAGGGTGGGAAATTAGATTGAAAGTGTAGATCAGGGCCAGTTATAAGATAGCTTTGAATGCTGGGTTAAGGAACTTGAACTTTCTGCAGTCAATGCGACAAGGAGAGTCCTGCTGGACGAGCAGTATGAAAAGATCCATTAGGCAATGCCATTTAATAGGGATTAGAACAGAAGGATTGGAAACAGAGATTCATGCTAGGATGGGAAAGGGAAGGAAACTAATATTTGTTGAAGTCCTACTATGTGCTAGGAGCTTGGCTAATCACTTTACATATGTCAACTCACCTCATTCTCAAGGCAAATCTGTGACTGTTTTATTCACATTCCCATTTTTAGATCTGGGACAACTCAGTTCCATCAGAATTCACACAGTGGTGTTTAGGATTGGAAATGTGATCATCAGAGGTAGAAAAGGAGATTTTGGGGTAACCACTATAGATACAAACCATAGAACTGGAAGGGATTTCCAAAGAAAAGATCATTATTGTGATAAAAAATAATGAAAATAACATGCTTTGGGTAAGAGAAATGCATTTAGTTGCATTTCTAAATGCATTTAGTTGCGTAAGTAAAAGGGAATTAAAGGAGATAATGAGGGAGTTGGGAAGAGGCTATGAATTAACAATAGTATAGTACAGGCATGGAGGGAAAAGAGCCAAAGGGGAAAAGTTCCCCTTTAAGGGGCATAATTACTAGTAACAAAGTTTCAGAGAGGTCACAGAGCTTGAAGACTGAGGAAATGATTGTCAATGTTGCAATTGGATGACTCTTGAGGGATTTTTCCCAGTGCTCAAGGATATCATGTAGCAATGTGACAATCCAGATTTCTGTAGGGTGAACACAATAAAATATTTTTAAAAACTTCTTATTAAAAATCAATACTTGTTTAGCATGGATCCAAGGAGTGTGTCATTCGATGGACTTCAAATACTAGCCAAATTTCTATTGGAAAAGAATAGCACTGCATTCATTTTTAGACATTCCTGATGGAAGGCCAGCTGTTGTCCATGGTGCTAAAAGAGTCATCTGGCATTATAATATCACAGCAATATGACCAGTATAGTTGGAGTGAATTAGGTGTTTCATTACATGCCTCTATTTGGGGGATTTATTTTTCATTGAAATGAGATTTTTCATATATATTTCCCATCTGGAAGGTTTTTGCAAACTCCCCAATGGTTAACATCTAGAAAGCAATTGCTTTTTTTTTTTTTTTTAAGAAATACCTTGAAACATGAGTATAAGAAACCAGGAAATTGAGGAGAGGGAAAAACAGAAAATAGAAGACATACTGAAAAGCTTATACATATGAAAAGGTTTCCTTTTTTCAAAATATCTGAAACCATAAGCTCTACTCAATTCTTCCCCTCCCACTAGCACTCTCAAAGTCAAAATAATTTAAACTATCTGGAATTCAGTCATTCTGTTGATGATCACAATTAAAAAGTGAAATAGAAGAAGTAAAATACAGTTGCTATAAATAATCACAAACTATTAAAGTCGTTGATAATGGAGCCACAATTATATTTCTTTTATGTTCCTCCCTAAAATGCGTTTTTAAATCACCAGGAAAACAGATAATGTGGCAATATTATTCCTATGACATTCTTGATAAAGTCAACATAGCTACTACTCAAGATCACATAGGTAGGAAGAACTTGAGAGAGTTGCCAATGAATTTGTGAGTTTGCATTGCGTAAACTACCAAAATATTTTTTTCTGCTCAAATATTTAACAACTTAAATTGACTGATTGGAAGATCAGGTTAATTAGGAAACAAAAGATCCAACTCTCATCACGAAATTGGTATTCAACAAAATGTAATCAGTGAGTCCGTAATGTGTCCGTGATAAAGAAGGGTAAATTGAACTATGACTAATTGAATGATATATTCCTGGTTTATCCAGCAAAGGAGAAGATTTTAGGGCATGCTATAACCATCCAGCCATCCACAGTTGTTCGGTCAGTGCTGGACACTGAGTGCTTAGGGTTCTGTGAGATGCTGTAGTAAGAAAAATCAGACATGGCTACTTAGAATGGTAAGTACTTGATATTATAAATATTTGCATAAGTAATTACAATGGTAAGGTGGCATTTTATGGGGTGCTATCAGAGCATGTGTACAGATAATGACCTAATTCTACAGATGAGTAGGAGACTTCTTTGGGAAGTAATCTTTACACTAGGACCTAAAGATTACAGAAAATGGCAAAGAAAATATCTGAGGCAGAAAGGATATCATGTTTGTAGAAGTGGAGGCCACTGAGCATCACGTGTGTAAACATTTAAGAAAAAGAAAAATAAAAGCCACCATAGCTGAACAGTAGAGTGTGAGAGGTGGAGAAGTGTGAACTGATGCAGGAAGAGGAAGTGACTCACGACATGCGGGCTCTTCTCTGGCACATTCGGGATATTGGCCTTTATGCATTAAAGGAAACTATTTAAGGGTATGTCAGCCAAGGTTTGATCAGAGAAGCAGAATATTCATTATAGAGACATAAGCTTCTGCAGTCGTGGGGGCTGGTTAAACAGTTTGTGTGAGGCTCTTGCTTCTGTGGCTGTGGATGGGACCTCAAGTCAGCAGGGCAGGTGGTTGGGAGGGGAGGATGGAGATGAAAAGGTGGGAGCAAAGAACGAACTGGAAATGATGAGGATGAACTGCAACCCACAGGGACCGACTGGGAGCCATCAGTCTCTCGTGGCTCCGGTCTTCAACTTTGACTATGGGCATGTCTGGCAAGAGAAGCTGGCAGCCTTTGACCTGGCCAAACACACACCTGTCCCAGGAATGGAAGAAGCTAGAAGAGGAGATTCATGAAAGCTGCAGGAGCTTGCAGGTCTAGCTAAGACCCCACGCCAACCAGATGAGCCAACAGACAAGCACGACATATATGAACAGTGTCTTAGCCGGGGCTCTTCAGAGAAACAGAACCAATAAGATGTATATGTATACATAGAAACAGATTTATTGTAGAAATTGGCTGTGTGATTATGGAGGCTTACAAGGACCAAGATTTACAGTGAGCAAGCTGGAGACCAGAGGAAGTCACGATATGGTTTCAATCTGAAGGCTGGCAGGAGGAGTTCCTTCTTGCTAGAGGTAGGGTTAGCTGTATTGTTCTGTCCAGACCTTCAACTGGTTGTCTGAGGCCCATCCACATGAGAGCAGGCAGTCTGCCTTACTCAGTCCACTGACTCAAATGTTAATCTCATCCAGAAACACCCTCACAGACACACCTAGAATAATGTTGGACCAAACGTCTGGGCACTTCTTGCCCCAGCCAACCTGACAACACAAAATTAACCATCACACGCTATACAACCACCTTGGGCCCTGTGATAATCTTACAAATATCAAATGAATATGAGTGCTCCTTCAATTCTGCCTTCCAAACCAAGCAAAGTACGTCTTCTGGCCCTGCTCATTCTGAAATATTTAGCAAAAAGGGTTCTAGAAAATGTAGTTCCAATTAAGTTGGTAGAATACACATCTACCACTAAAGGGTTGAAAAAGAAGTAAGTCATTATCGGAATGGAATGTAAGAAATAGCACCCTGCTGGCAGTGTGGCGAAAGGGTCACAGTGGGTCCACAGTGGATACCTTCAGCTTCCAGCAGGAGAAAGAATGAGGGTGGCATGATGTAGTGGTAGCCTTATATAATGTAATACGGCAGACACAGAGCCATAGTGAAGTGTTTCAGTCAGAGGTATCAGAGACAGGAAATGTCCCATCACTGAGAAGTATTCAAGCAGAGAAAAGACAATCTCCTCTCAAAGATGCTTCAAGGTCATTTTTTAATTGCACGGATATTCGGGCTAAGCGATCTCTAGGCTGTTTTCTAACTCCTACTCTGTGGTTCCTGTTCTTAGGGCAATTGTAGATCTCACAAAAAGGTAAGGCTATTATACTAAATAACATAATATAAGATAGAATAATTTAAAGAGTTGGATTGTGGAGTAAAAACAGACAATAAATAGATGCCATGGAAAATGAGAGAGCTGAGACAGGTGTATGAGAAGGAGTAGTTCCAGGAACTCAGTGGGGAGGTAGAATTAAACTTGAGCATTAGAATATCGATAGGACCTTGTTAGGCAGCAATTCTGAAATGCAAATTCTGACCACGTCATCCTCCAGCTTAATTGCTCTAAGTGCTCTTAGAGTAAAGTCTATAGTCATTAACATGGTCTGTAAGGCCTTGATGGACATGGTCTCTGCCCCACTACCGGCCTCAGCTTGTGCCACTCTGTACGTGGCACCTGCTGTGCTGACTTTCCCTCACTTTTTTGAAATTATCAAACTCCCTCCTACCTTACAGTTTTCCTACAAGCATCTGTGGTGGCCTGGAAGGCTCTTGATCTCACCCTTTACATTCATGCTTTAATCTCAAGTATATCCTTTCCAAGGCAAGCTGTCCCCGTATACTCTCTCCTCACCTCTGAACTAGGTTAATCCCCCAACTACACAATCTTATCACCCCTTGGACCTCTCTCTTTCATCACATTGATTGTAATTGCAATTCCATGGTTATTTTTGAGATCATTAGTTTGTTTCTGACCCTACCACTAAACTGTAAGCCAAGTGAGGTCAAATGCTGCCTCCTCATCACACAGTGTTCCAGGGTTGTTAGGTATTTTTTGAATGAGTGAATGAAGGAAGAAGAGAGACTTTTCAAATAGCTAAATCCTGGAATCTGTATCATTAAAGATTAGTCATTTAGCTTACAGGGCAAGGTGATATCAGCTTTTGGTGCTGAAAACATCATTATCTTGTACCATTTCCAGCTTTTTCCCTATTGAAGCCAAAATAATTTTTTATATTGGATCTGCCAAGCATGGTCGAAACATATGCAGTATCAGAATCAACTGAGCACATCCCTCGGCAGTTCATATCTTCCTTGGATTGCCCAGGAATAGTTCATCATTTTCCTGCTCTCGTAGTTGAATATTGCTTTGCAAACATCTGCTCTGAGTACAAATTCCTAGGGAAACAGGATATAAGACAATATTGTGTCTCTATTTCTGTGTTTATCTCATTTCCTCTCTAAAGACTTTTCCCCTTGAGTTCCTATGAAGCTAAGAACATTCTGCAAATCCTCATCTGGGAGTTGGTTGCAGAAGGAGTTCAGGGGAAAAAAAATCTCCTGTCTGGGGTGTTGAGCATTTGGCCTAATCCCAAGTACTTATGACTTCTCTGGAAGAAATAGGAGATACATTCTGGATCTCTTTGGTTTAATCTGAAGAAAGAGAATCAGGGAGTAAATCGAGCAATTAGTTGGTGAATAGAAATGTCTGTTTGAGTTTTACAGCTTGTAATTCCTCTTTCCATGCTAAATGAAAATATAGCATGGACAAAAAACAAAGTAGGGAACTTTTGACTCTTTATGGGAGAGCCAGGGAAGGCTTTGCAGAGAAGGTGCCATTTGAGATAGATCTTGAACAATAAGGAGGAGTTTGTCATATGGTGGAGGGGAAAAGGTATTCCCTTCAAAGGAAAAAAATTATGGTAAGAAAGAGGACCTTGGGGTGTGCAGGATGGATAGAGTGAGGTCAAAGGGATAGTAAAAGCAGTCGGTAAGACATGTACATTTTCTATTATAATTCCTGCACTGAGGATGGGGAAGACAATTTCTAGTCATTGAGTTATTCTTGTGTCTTGTGCCAGAAGTGAGGCACAATCTGAGCCCATCTGGACTCCCCTTCTCAACCCCCAGGAAGGATGGAGCACCCGGCTTTGGAACATCATCCTTTCTCTCTCCTCACCTCCAGGTTTGACTCATTCTCTGATTATTCAGAATCAGAGTCTTCCAGCATCTTTCCAGCATGGCCAGGTCAATTTTGTGTTTGTCCTTTTTATTATGTGATTGCATCGACTATTGCAAGAGTAAAGAAACATTATTGATTCCTCTATGTTGACATTGTATCAAGAAAGTTTGCTGGGCTCTTTTGTCATTACTTCTGGTGGCTAGGCTATTAAATCTTTTGAATTTTTCATGTAAATTATGTTAATTTTGTGAAAAATTATATTGTCTGAGTAATGGTAAACAGTTACGTAGAACTTGCATGTTCTAAGCATTTATAGATATTAGCTCGTTTAATCTTCACAATAATTCTATCATTTAGTACTATTCTTACCATTGTCATCAAAATCTCAGTTTCGTAGGTGGAGCAACTGGGGCATAGAGATTAAGAAGCGTGGCCAGGATTCCTCAGACAGTAAGTTAGAAACCCAAGGTTTAAACCCAAGTGCGGCTTCATTATCCATTTCTTTGCCACTAAGCCACCTTGTCTCTATGTTACTATTTTGTCTCCTGCTTTCCAGTATTATTTATTTTTCTTATATTGTTGCATTGGCTAACATTTAAGAGTGTTAAATAGTAGGGATATATCTAATTTTATGGGTAATTCTTACAAAGTTCCCTCATTAAGTACGCTGTTCACTCTCCCGGTAGGACTTGCATGCATGCTAAGATTTTCCTTGAAAAATCAAAGCAAAACAAGACAGTGTTTTCAGTGAAATCAGACTCACATGGAAACTACCATAGTTAAATCTGCTTCCTGTATGTCTCATGTAAAAAACATGTTCTTCTATACTTTCTTTTATATTAAGTAAATATTTTCTAGTGAACATTCTAATTCCTTTAATTTTTAACTGTGTATTTTTGTTATTTTCTTACTGTTTTCTATAGGGTTTACCATACATGATGGCTGTCCGGAAAGTATCTAGCCATTGTTAATATAACGAGAATGGTTACATGGCTGGATACTTTCCAGTATCCAGTATAAGATATACTTTGTATATCTTATAGATGGCCTATTTTTTAGAGCCCTTTCTTTGTTTAACATTCTTATACAACTGGGAGCTGCAGGTCTGCTGGGCACACAATCACAAGTGTTGAAATATAACTGAGATTGACTCTATGTGCAAAATCATCCTGATTTTGACGAAGAAAGCAGTCACCTGAATTTATGAGGTATAAAATTCCACCTTTTAGGTTGGACCTTTAGGTCTTTTCTGCAATCACGACTAGGGCAGGAGATCCAATGTCAGTGTTAAGATAAGCATGCAGTCAATACAGTAAAAAGTTCCTTATTTTTCACTTTGGTAACTCAGAATTTGTTATTTTCTTACATCCTCTATGAGTAAAAAGATTTGCTAAGCAAATGTATAAAGAAGGTGGCAAGGGAGACAGTTTACCTACTTACATAAACCAATAGCTTTTAAGAAACTGAGCACATTAAGAAACTGAGAAAGTAAGTGGATGCTCTTTATTAAAAATGAGCCTTATCTATTATCTATCCACTGAAACAGACTTTGGGCTGGGGAGACTATCGTCTCAGCAATCCTTTGATGACCTTCTTTAATGCCACCTCCTCTATAAAACCTATTTTCATTATCAGGGTAGAGAACACAGACTCTGGGGGCAGAGAAAACTGGATTCAAACCTTGTCTGCTCCTTGATAATTTGGTGAGTTTGTATAAGTAAGTCACTGAAGCCCTTATTATTCCAAGCATGGTCCTCAGACCATCAGCATCATCTGTAAGTTTATTTGAGTTCCTGAACCTCAGGTCCTTCCCAGACCTATTGCATTTAAAAAGTTCCTCAGGTGATCCATTTGCACATTGAAGTTTGAAGGGCAGGGACTTAAACTCTCTAATCCTTAGATTCTCATAGGGGGATTGAGATAATTAAATGATGGCAGTTATGTATAGCATCTAGACCAGGGGCTGATACAGGGAGGGTTCTCCAAAAGTGGTGGTTTTTATAACTACTGCCACTATTAATGCTTCTGTTGTGGGCATTGCTCTCAGTCCTCACGCTCTCCAGCCCCCATCACCTGGAGGCAGGCTGGGTCTTGACTCTGTGGATTGGAACCTTGCCCAAACCAAGGTGAGGGGATTTTCAGCCTTCTCTGAGCCTGTTTTCTAGTCTGTAAAATGGGATGAGCATTCCCACTGCGAGGGCTGCTGCGAGGATTAAATAAGGTAACGTACAACATGGTTTCCAGATGCCAGGTGCTGTGCTCAGCACTTTACATCCATTCTTAATTACATCTCCCTAAATCTTCACATCACTCCTATGCAGTGGGAAAACGCTCAGAGAGGTGACAGCATGTGTTCAAAGAAACACAGCTAGCAAGTGGCAGTGCTTTGTACTCCAATCTGGAGCAAGTCTGAATCCCAAGGTTTTAACGACTTGGTTTTGGACATTTCCTGCAGCATGAAAATTGTGATGCCCCTCATCCAGATGTCTTATAAATCATCAGGTGTCCCCTGCCACAAGGAATTATCTACCACGACTGAGTGGTGGGCTTTGACTTCCCACCCTGTTGTGCCTACCCCAGCTGGAGGCAGCTATTTCGTTTCCCTGCCTGCTTGGCTAACACACTCTGACCAACCCAATTCCCTCCATTGTCCCCCTTTTTTTCCTCCAAGGGCTCAGATGGCCAGATTCAGAGTCAGTTGCTGCAGAGAGTCAGGTGTGACCGCTCTTGTTAAGGAGCCAGAGCCTGAGCTAATTATAGTAATTAAAGCTTCCTATTTACACAACACTTCTCAGGCAGAAAGAACACAGAGCTCTTTTCCAGAGCCCTGTAGAAGAAGCTGCCCAGCTCCCCACACTGCTGGCCTGCTGCTTCCCTGGAGACCTGGAGCAGAGGCTTGGAAGTAGCACATGTCTCTGCCACCCTGGACCACTTCAGATGCAGAAAGGGAGGAAGTACTGCTGATCCAGATAAGTGTCAGGCAGGCCTCCAAAGTACCTAGAAAGTCGGTTCCTTGCAGAGCCCAACAAGTCCACAGCCTGAACCTACTCACTCCCATGTTATTTAGCAGCCCTTATATAATATGTGTCTTGCATTACAAGAACAATCTTTTATCAAGTGTTTATCATTGCTATGTATCTTACATCCATAATTTTCTAACTTTTATGAGAGCCGGATGAGGTCATGGCTACTATCCCTATTTTACACATAAGGAAAATGAGGCTCGGAGAAGATAGAAAATTTGATCAGTGTCATACAGCTAAGTGAGTGGTATAGTTGATTTTTCCACCCAAAAATATGTGGAATTGCAAAACCCATGATCTGTCCACCACACCATGCTGCCTTTCTCCAGAAGTTCATTCATTACCTAGCACTTTCAGCATTACTTCCTGTTTATAACCTTGTGATGTGGATGGGCATTATCTCCATTTTGCAGGTCAAACACTCACACATGTGCATGTGCACACACACCAGATTCAGAGAGGCATCACATCTTTTCCCTGTCTGTTCAAACCTCCGGAGAGTGGCAGACACTGCTTCCAAGTCGGATGTCTCCACCATGGCTTGCTGCTTCTTTTGGTCTAGCTTCTTATTCAATTAGTATGGTCTTTAGCAAAAATCAATAAACGGTTAGTGATGCCTTTAATAGATATTGAATGAATACAAATCTGGTGTTATTTTTCACAGAAGTGATACTTTAATTATTTATTCCCCTCCCAGTAACAGCAGCTAATGTAAGTAGAACCCCCGTTACCTGATTCCTGGTGTAGGGATCAGTCCATGGTAATCTCTAACCCATCAGAGAAGTTATTTCTACTCTGTCATGCGTGGATCACTATCTGTTGGCATCAGCCTCCTTCTTCTGAAATCTTCCAGCTCTCCCTGGAGCTCCCTCTGCTGAATTCTGAATTCTGGTGCTCTTCCTCTGGGGAGTGTCTTCCAGAAAGCTTTGTATTTGATACTGTGAGGGTCTAACCCTGATAGAACAGACTAGTATGGCAAGAGGGAAATATGGAGTCATCACACACTTCAGACTGGGGTAGACAAGCGACAGCCTGTCTGCCAAATCCAGCTGCCGCCTGTTTCTGTAACTGAAGTTTTATCGGAACACAGCCATGACCATTCACTTATGCATTGTTGGTAGCTGCTTTCACACTGCAATGGCAGAATTGAGTAGATGCAACAGGGGCTGTTTGGCATGCAAAGCTCAAGATACATACTACCTGAAACTTTGCAGAGGAAGTTTGCTGGTCGCTGCTTTAGATGATCTCTTTAATTGCCTGGTTCCCTTGGTCACTCAAACCCTCCTCTCTGAAATGTTCTCAATCTTCTCCTTATTTAAGGACAGTGTGACATTTTACCTGCAATCCCCACCCTTGTCTCAATACTACCTATATTTGCATGTTGATTCCCTCACCTAAATGAAAGAGAAAGAAACCAAGGAGGAGCTTGGATTTCCCTGTACTTCTCATTTTCCTTCTCTTTGCAAAGTTTCTGGCTGATTCAAAGAAGACATGTGAGCAATCAAACCCAAACAGCAAACTGCCTCCAGAACAAAATTTCAGATCCCTCATGGGGTGGCTGCTGAGAGCTGCTTCTCTCTCTGTCTTTTCTTTACCAGTGATACCAGTTTCTCCCCACAATTAGAATGCCATTTCCTGTCTTTTTGTCTCTTGACATGAGTGCTGTCTGATGGGGACTGGATCCTGTAAAGATCAGGGGAGTCAGCAACCATGATATGTTTTTTAAAACCTTGGGCAGGGGGCAGGGAGACTTGCTGTAAATTCTGTCCAAAAAAAAAATGCTTTATAGAGTCCACCTGTTCACAACGGATAAATCAATTGCTCTAAATTAAATTCTCTAAACCTGAAAGGCCCGGGTCTGGTACTGGATTTATTCAGACTCTAGGAAAACAGTAATTTTCAAAGTCAACATCCTGACCCCACTTGAGTCAGCTACCGATAATGATAAAGCCTTTGCTCACCACTTGCGGCTCCCTTTGAAGGAGTGAGACACGCAGCCCAGGGAGAAAAGTACCCCAGTCCGAGGGACAGAAACTAATCAAGATGTGTCAGCCCAGGCAGTAGGCATGCTGTGTCCCAGGCAGCCTCTGCCTGGTTTGGAGGCTGCTTGACCCCTGCCCGGCGTGAGCATGTCACAGCGAGGGAGCTGAGGCTGCCCCTGCTCATCCTCTGCTGACGGGTCATTAATTAAGTCTCATTTCTTCACCCTCTCACTGGGTTTCAGGGCAAAACTGTTTGTCCTGTGGATCCCCTTGTGTCCTGCTGTTCATTCTTTCCCTGAACTTCCCACAGTCCGGGATCTGAGATAGATGTGACAGCAACATCCAAATGCACATTCTGAGCTGTGACTTGAGAGGTAAACTTTGACAGGAGTGGCCACCCATGTGGAATCATGTGAGCCTCCTAAATGCCCCTACCTCCCACACAAATCCACTTTTTCCAGCTTAGCATCACAGCCTGGCTGGTAGATTTGATGTCTCATTGTCTATTTCTAAAACTGGAGAGGGGCTTTCAAGATCACGTGGCTTGGGTCCTTTACTTTCCTTAGCTCTGAGCACCGAGGTCACACAGCCAGTCAATGGTGGAAACGTTTGTCTCCTTTTTCCTGTTTCTCTCTTCATCCCAGTAAGCTGAAGTGTAACTGCTCCCCCAGGACTGTGACTGTTTTAGTTGAGGGATCTTGAACAGAGAAAGGCTTTCACAGCGATGGGGAATCAAACACTGCAGGGAATGTTTAAGACCATCTGTGGCCACGCTCCTCCAGCTGGGAGATGTGCTCCCAGCAGGAATCCATGTGGTGTCTCAGGGAATGAGTGGAGCCATGGGATGTGCATCTTATGCTTGGGCTTCTGGGAGCCGCAGTGAGATCTGGAAGGTTTTATATTTTTAAGGCTCTTCTTCTTGAAGCCATTCTCATCTCCCATCTTCTGATCCAAGTAGTTCTAAGGATTGATGAATTTCCTTTAAGAACCTCTCTTGTGATAAGGTCTCACCTTACTCCCTTGCACAAATTTGCGACTCCACTGCAACTAAAATCTGAGGCTCCCTGGATCTTGAACTCCAAGATGAAATAGTTTTGCTGGTTCCTCCTCCCTCATCTTTACAGATGCTGACCATTACTTCCTGAAGCATTAGTTTTACTCAGTGCTTTGGGAAGAAAAATAAATTTAAGTAATTTAACTTATGTGCAACTTCAGACATTTGCGTATTCAAACAGATATAATATTGAGAAGACTGCAAGTGTGACTTCAAAACATGTGACTTCAAAGAAGTATCTGTTTGTGGCAGGCCACTTTGTTCACTCACCCTCTCTCCCCAGATACCCAGGGGTAAGCTTTCAGTTATCCTCTGCAGTTTAGCTGCCCTTTAGAGCAAAAGTGGAAACTTTGAACTGATTTAATCATTGCGTTTACAAGTGAGGAAACACAGCCTTGGTGTTTAGTTGACTTGTCTAGGAAGCTACACAGGATATGGGGAAAGCACAGCATTGGGACCCAGAAGACTTGCTTTTAATTTGTTTCCTTTTCTACTGTGTAACTTTGGGCAAAGTTTTTAACTCCTTCCAGATAGTTTCTGCAACTGAAAAATGACTTTAGATCAGGTTGTATAGCTATTAAGATATTGCATGTAAAATATCCAACACTTAGCAGTGACCCAATGCTTGCTAGCTACCTTTCCTATGTGGCAGAGGTGAGACTACAACTGAGCCCTTTATCTGTCTTTTTCTTTCAATAAGTCAATTCACTGGATTCATTTTTCTATATTTTTGCACTTTACTGCTTATTCTCACATTTAGTTCTTATTGATTATTAGGCGTGGTGGAGCTTCTATTTTTATTTATCCTGTAAACTAACTCCCTCCTACCTCTGAACAATGCTGCCGCTGGTAAATTTCCACTCATTCATCCTTTAAATGGCAGCTCAAATTCCAACTTCTTTACAACGTGTACCCCTACTTGCTCCCCAGCCCTAATTCCCTATTATCACCACCTTCTCAGAGCATGTTGTAAGTTTAGTTGATTCGATGCTTACAGGTTGTGTTGTAACAGTCTGTTTCTGGGTCTACTTCCCACCTGACCACGAACTCTCTTAGAGCAAGGACTGGACCCACCTCCCTTCTGAATTCCCAGTCCCTAGTATAGCGTTTGATGTGTGTGGCTGCTCCATAAACAGATGAATGCACGGATCATTACATTGGTGGAGTTTATCACTTTGCCCTCCTCCCATTAAAAGAGAAGAAATTAAAGTCTTATATGATCTCGGTGTCCAAGAGAAAGTGGACCCTTCAAAATAGTGGAAAATCTGGGACTAAAAAGTGAGTGTGCCTATGACTAGCCTCCCTGCCACCTTAGCAGAGAACAGCTCCAGCCCCACTGTTCCCACGACCCATTCGGTCCCAAGTTCATTTCTATCCTCACCACACACTGACCTTCAAGGTTGTGGTTCCCCTTCTGTACCCTTTCCGTGTAACCCGCCCACCCGCTAGTTCACCTCCCCTGCAATTAGCACCGCTGACTCTGTCTCAGAATGCCAGGCCAGGACCTGGAGTAATTGCCGCTCGAGATTCCTCCTGACACAAATGTTGACATTCTGTTGGCATAACTTGCAATAATGTATGCAGATTGCATCCTTCCAGGGCCATAATTATTACTTCTCGGCAAGAAATAGTCAGGTTATTCCCTGGCTTGATTTCTAGGAGCCAATTTCACTTTCAGAGCCAGGTTGTTTAGAGAAATGAGAAGGAAAAGGAGAGAGGAGACATTCAAATACACCCCAGGGAGCAAAGGCGCAAGGTGGCCAGATCTGGGCAGCAGAATGTAGCTGGATAGCAGTGGACTGGGAGTAACTCTGGTACCAACTTGCTGTACCCTTTATAACATCTGAAGCTGGGTCCCAGAATATGTGTTTTACAAAATCCTCAGATTATTCTTAAACACAGTAAAGGATCTCAGAAGTTCAAGGCCCCCTTAACCTCTCACTTTACCACTGTGAATAAGGAGCTCTGTTACGGGTTGAAGGCAGAAATCCATAGGGACATAGAGTTGGCTCACAGTGCTAATGTAGAATACTTTATAGGAGGAGAAAGAAAATAGAAGCTATTAGTTTTCATTGTTTACTTTGTATCCTATCACTAGAAAAATGTATCATTATGTGATAGAAAATATTATCACCTCTTGATCTTTCCTTGTTCCAGTTAAATCACCATCTCTTGACAACTTTAGGATAAAGAAGTCTAAACTCCTGTACTCTTATTAGCAATAGGCCCATGTTATATATTAAAATTTTTAAAAAACTGGAATATAACCCAATACTATAACAAGGTATATCAGCATGTAAAGTTGTTTTCAGTCTATTTTATGACTTTTAAAGTTAATGTATCCTAGAATTAGAATTCATTTATTCTATTTGAGCTTGCCTTGGGATTCACTGAGATCTCAAGATCTTTTTCCAATTTCCTTGTACTTTGTTATCTTTTCTCTTTATGTGAGAGAAGGTTTATGATGAAGTCTAGCTTGGTATCTGGCATATTACAGGTGTTCAAATATAAAACAATTAGTTGAAAGCTAGTAAAACCTTAGCAGCCATTGGTTGATGATTCCTTTAAAGGATGAGACTGTTTTGCATTCCTGAATTTGCATCTTATCTTCAAGCCTCAGAGGAAACAATCTGTGTGGGTAATGGTGGCCAAACTCCGAATTATTCCCAGAGAAAGGGATCATTCGTCACCTGTTTGTGCTTTCCCCCTCGGGTCTTTGGAGAAAAAAAGTGGTGTTAGGGAAGTGATAATGACAAACAGCACCTGGCCTGGATCACCATTCTGGAGAAAATTGTTCCCAGCTGAATGTTCAGGCCACTCTAGTCCAATAACGACTCATCGTTTCACCCATAATGTGTGTGGTTTTTCCCAAATGGGGACTGAGGGATGGAAGTACATCAAGTGTTCTCTTCTCCCTTCCCTTTCTTCTCATTTTGCAGAAACCTTACCACATCATAAATTCTGCAGGATGTCTCCCTTGGGGCCTCTTCTTCTCTTCCCATCTCTGTCTTCACTCCAGCCTCCTGGGTTTCTGGCTGCTACAGCTGCAGATCTATTGTCCAAATATGTAAGGCAGCAGGGCCAGAAGCCCTCATTAAAGCTGCTCATTAATTTGCTTGATGCTCTGACTCCAGATGCAGCTAGGCCCATTGAGAGATGATGGTTCATTTGGTGCACCAGCCACTCTATAATTAAGTGAGAATCTGTACAGTCCCGTGGCTACCTGGACAAAGAACAAGGAATGGACAGCACCTTTCTCCATTCCCAAGTCTTAGCTCTCTTAATGACATGGAGATGGAACCAAAGGGTTCAAACACCTTCCTTCTTAGAATTCTATACATCATACCCCCAGAAATGGATATTTTCACCATCCTATCCTCTAACCACGTCAGTTCCACACTCAGAAACATCTGGCAGCTCCCCATACCACCATCCAGAAAATAAAATCTGCACTGCCAAGCATAAGCTACAAGAACCTTCATGTCTGACTGTGACTTTTATTCCATCCTCATTTGCCTTTAACTTCCATCTGACTCCCTGCATTACAGTCAAATCAGACTCCTTTCATACACTAACATGTGCCCTTTGCATTATCAACCACAAGCCTTTGCTAACCTAATTTTCTCAACCCAGAATGCCCTCCCTCGACCTTACCATTTCAGTCTATCAAAATCCTACATAAAAGACTCGGGAAAATGTCATGTCCTCACTATAAAACATTCTCATTTCCTCTAATAGAAAGTAATTCCCTGTTATTATTTTTCCTCCTGTCTTACTCAACCTGCACTTGGAGTTGTATAATTGTGTTTCTTAAAAGTCTCCCCTTACGGGATTGTAAATTTCTTGAACAGAATCACTTCTTATGTATCTTTTTTTTTCATAGTGCCTAACACGCAATCTTGAATATTTGACATATTCAGGAAATATTTAAATTGAACTCCATTCTCTGCCATTCTCAAGACCTATTCTATATGATAGGCCATTTCAGTCACTACTCCAAGGACTAACTCTAAAAGAATACATGTTTTTCCCTAGGGTCACCATGTTGGAGGTTTGAAATAGTTTCAAGATCCTTCTAGTTTTTACATAATAACTCAATATGGATCACCAAATTTTCTTGAACTTTTTTGGCAGATCCAAACTGAAGTATCCTGCGGGAGTTTTACACCTCATTTTTCACCAACTTTGTGTGCTCTCTACCTAGTATACTGCTTCCTAACGATGGAATTGTAAGGCAGCACATGAGGCCTTTTAATTTATCCTCTGGCCTCCAGCCTAACCAGCAGCTAAGCCATCCCTGCAAAATGGCCCAGTCATGCTCACCTTCCAGAGTTTAAGCTGCACCTTCATCCTCCCCTTTCCTTCCTGTCCCCATAAGAAAAATAAACATTTTATTTTTCTTGATATTCTTAAATTGAGTACCATACCTGATAATAACATCAAACATACTTTATTAGGGAAAAAATATCTCTAGAATCTCACTTTTTAGAAATTCATTCATTCATTTATTCATTCTTACATTCAATAAATAGTAATTAAACACATACTATTTGATTATTAAGTATCTAGTCTACCTTACATTCTCCTGCATAAACCCATTTGGGGTCTTTCATTTGTCCGCAGGATAAAATTAAAATTTCTTATCTTGCCATATCTCCAGTCACAAACACATTGTCTCCGCTACAATCCACTGCAGACCACTCTCTGCTTTCATGTTTTTCTTGCTTATGAGCTAATGCATCTGACATTTCCCATTCCCCAAATTTCCCCCACCCTACATCTTCCCACTCTCACCATTCTTATGGCTGATTCATACGCTTTTTGTTTCAACTTTTATGACAAGTCCTCCTCTTTTGTGTTTCTACACAGAAGATTGAATTGTATACCAGATACTTTTATCATAACACTTAATGACACCATATTATAATTTCTGTTTACTTGCTTTTCTATCCCACTAGACTGTGAGATTCCTGAGGCTAGTAGTCACATTTTATTTTTCTTGATTTTCTTAAATTGAGTACCATACCTGTAAATAGTAGGTGCTCAAAATATTTGTTTAACAGATGGATAGATGGTTTCAGCGCTATTCTAACAAAAGCAAATATGATAAATC
>CAUYRT010050646.1:0-11226 GCA_963574885.1 Lepilemur ruficaudatus | reverse complement strand
TGTCTCAAAAAAAAAAATAGAAAAAAAAAGACTTATTGACAAGAATAAGTATGTAAAATCAAAATAACATGAAACCAAATAGTTTGACCTATCACAGAAGATACTTCACTCACATTCAGTCTCCTGTGAAAAGCTTTCCTTCTGACTCCTACTTTGCACTGGGCAGCTGAGGCCATTTTTAACCTTTCCACAGAGAAGGCTCTAAAAGACCAGCCTTCACTAAAGAGATAGAGAATCAATGCAGAGAAGTTTAGTCTCCTCTTAGGCCTACTTAAGACCCACCTACTGAATGCTAATTTCCTCTCGGAGGACATTTCTTTTCCTCTGGTGATTGTATACTGGGATTTAGTACAACAGTTAGGGAAACCTAACCTATTCAAAAGACCTAAATATAGCACCACAATTCCAATACTTTAATAAGAGGCACACACATATTTTTCAAAGTTGGGGGAAAAAATCATTTAATCACAACATAGGTCATATTATGTCCTCAATAAATATTAACTACCTTTCCTTCCGCTTGGAACACTCTCTGTAACTCATCTAGCCTCATCTACTGGGAGGCCATTTTTTTTTCATGCCATGACCACATAATTTTAAGCTATTTCTTGTACTGTCTGCCCTTCCTGAAATATCTTCCCCTCACCTTCTTCTCATATAAACCTTGCAGTTCTCCAGAGATCAAACCAACTTATAAGGTCTTTTTCCTAATTGAATTCAACGTTGATGTCTTCCCTTCTTTGTACCAAAGACAATGCATTTACATATACTCTGAAACTTTGGGTATAAAAATCTTATCTTCCTGAAAGATAGTAACTATGATTTACTCTTTAAACTTTAACTCCTTATGTTTGTTTTTAAGTCCACCACCATGCATAGTACAAGGCCGTGGATGTAGCAGAAATTTAATAACTAATCTGTGAATGTCTGAAACATCCATCCATCCATTAATTCATTCACTCAAAAAATATTAAAATATACCTTTTCAGGCATTGCTAGATGTTCAAGCATGGAAAGATGGAGAGTAATTTATTATATTAATAACTATGTTATTTTTTAGTGAAGAGATGACTTCAGAAATAGCTTCTTAAAAAATTGGTTTGGAAAACTCACATATCCAAGATTATAGAGAGCCATCTTGTGGGCAAGGGAGTTTCTCATTCAAATAAGACCTTTCTTTAAATTGCACAAGTAATAGAATCTCTTTCTTTTGTTATAATTCAAATCTCTTTTTTGGTATAAATATTTTTATTTATACATAATAAATATACATATTTGCAAGATACACGTGATATTTTGATACATGTATACAATGTATAATGATCAAATCAGGGTATTTAGGATATTCGTCACCTCAGACATTTATCATTTTTTTGTGTTGGGAGCATTTCAACTCTAGCTATTCTGAAATATACAATAAATTATTGCTAACCATAGTCACCCAACTGTGCTGTCAAACACTAGAACTTATTCCTTCTACCTAACTGTATGTTTTTACCCATTAACTAATGTACCCATTAACTAACTTCTCTTCATTCCCCCGCTTCCCTCTCTCCTTCCCGTGTGTGTGTGTCATGTTTTCTTTATCTGTTCATCTGTTGATGGACACTTATGTTGGTTCCATATCCTGGCTATTGTGACCAGTGCTGCGATAAACATGGGGGCGTAGCTGTCTCTTGGATATGCTGATTTCCTTCCCTTTGGATAACATCCACTAGTGGGACCATTGGATCATATGGTAGTTCTATTTTTAGTTTTTTGAGAACCCTCCATACTGTTTTTCATAATGGCTGTACTAATATATGTTCCCACTGATAGTGTATAAGAGTTCTCTTTTCTTTACATCCTCACCAGCATCAAATGAGATCTTTTAAAGTGGCTTTCTTTTCCCTAGCTGTAGAATAGAAAAAAAATTAAAATTTTATTAAAGTAAGCATATTTTAACCAATCCCCATAGACTAATTGTATTCTGCAATGTCTGTTAAATTTCTTGAATATCTAAAAATGAAGGTCCCAGAAAAGAAAATTATTAAATATAATAAACATGACATAATATTTTCCATAAGAAATCTTATAAAAGCATAATCAGAAAGGAAAGAATCCTGAAGATTATCTCCTTAAAGGATCTATTAATATCACTTTTGGGGGGGTCTCAGGGTACTTTGAAAGTCTGATTAAATCTATAGTTCCACTCTCTTGAAAAATGCAAATGTATACACAATTTTACATATAATTTCAGGGGCTTCACAACTCCCCTGCAGTTCATTCCGGGGTAGGGGTGGAGTTGGAATAGGGGCAATGTTGGTTTGAATTTCAGGTAGACAGGAAGAATAAGTTCAAGAGATATGTTATGTTGTACATCAGGGTGACTATAGTTAATAACAATATATCCATATATTTGAAAATTGCTAAAAGAATATATTTTAAGTATTCTCACAAAAAAATTAAAAGATAAGTAAATGAGATAATGCATACATTAACTTGATTTTGCCATTTCTCAATGTATACATATATCAAAATATCGTGAACACCATAAATATATACAATTTTTATTTGTCAATTTAAAAAAGATATATTTTGAGATTACACTTTAGCCTTGGGTAAATGAAGTCATGACAGTATGAGGTTGATGCATTTAAGCAAGAGTCCTGGACCATACTCCACCCTAAGTACACAAATACAATGGAACTACTAGTTCTCTGTTTTCCTTTTCCAGGGAGAAATCACAAAAATTACCTCTCTTAGTCAGGACCATTGGACCTCTTTTTTTTCCTGTTAACATTTACTGTAATTTATGCTTTCTTCATCTCTTGCTATTAAGAACCTAGGTTCTTAGGTTTGTAGTCTAGGTTAGTATTTCCCAAAGTGGGTTTTGTGGAATGCTAATATTAACAGGTGCTACATGCAGAATGGTTCCGTGGTCAAATAAGCCAGAGCTTCACAAAAATAAACTGATAACATCACCAGAAGATTTCCAAAGTCTTTAACAAGCTAAATAAATATTGTAAGTCTCTGAGAAGGAGACACATATGCATAATATTCCAAACTTTATTAAACATGTAACTTTTTTGTTTGTTTCTTTGCAGAGTATCTTTTAAAGGGGTTGGGTACTCCACAGAGAACATTTGGGCACATACTAAACTAGAGAAATATAAAGATTTAAAAATATATGCAGATTGCTTGAACAAATTTCAGGATGGTAAGAAATTGACTTCTATAGTAGAATATTGTGGGAAAAGAAATTTTTTACATTAAATGATAATTCAAATATTATGATTAATTTTAATTTAGCAGACAATTTGATGTAATGGAGAAAGCACTCACCTGAAACGAGTTAAGAGTTAACGTGTTTTATTCCTCAGTACAGTCATGCTATTTTTCAAGTGATTAGCAATTCACTTTACCTCCCCAGCTAAGGTAAAGGAGTTCTTGTAGGAGTAGTAGAAACACTGTGATTAGCATAAAAGTTAGTTTCAGATACTTGTGCAGCAATTCCCATGTCATATTCTAAAAGGTGGCTTACTCTGATATTAATTGACATCCAGGGCGGAATGGTCCAATTACTTTACAAATGCTCTCCACTTTCTAGTATAGTCACATTCCAATTAGTATGTTCAAAGCTCTTAGAAGTCACATAATTTTAAAAAAAATGGGTTTTTTAAATTGTCAAGCCAGTATTTTCCAAATTGTTTGACTCTCTAGTCTTTTTCTTATTTTTCTTATTCAACTGGACTCTGAATATCTCAAAAACTAGGATTTTATACAACAATTGAGGAAATATTCTATGTCTTTTTTGGCTTTTAATAGATAAAATTGTTTTTAGTCTATGCTAATAGAGATGAACAGTTGAACTGGTAATCTAAAAAATATGGACTTCTATTTAATTGTAGTGAATTGACCCCATGTGTTCATATTATCTCTACTTTTAAATAGAGGGACTTAAAAGGAGAGACATAAGAATGGGAGAAAAGACTACCTCCCTCAATCCCACCCAAGGTCCCCATTTCCACCCACAGTGACTAACAGAAATATCCAAGGTTTATTTTCTAGAGAAATGTTCTTGGAGAGTCTCAGGACTCTGAGAAAGCAGACGTAGCACACTGTGGGGTTGAGGAGTAGGGCTGAAACAAGGGATGAAGGGAATGCCTTGTTGCAGGTCTGGTTCCCCGGGAAGCAGGCTCTAAGATAGAGGTTGGTGCGTAGGATGTTTATGGGCAGTGCTCTCAGGATGAGCACCTTTGGAGGATGAGGAGGAGGAGGATTAAAGCCTCAATGGAGGCCTCATCTGATCCAATGGGGGCTTCTAAAATTGAGGGAAGGGGCTTAAGCCTTTATACCACCTCCCTCCTCTCTATCAACTAGCCGTAGTCTGCAGGCAGCTCTGTATCAGAGGCGTGTGGTCTTGGGCAGGAACGGTTCACCCTCTACTGGAGAAATACATGCTTAGGAGAAGCTGGGCAGTACATTTCAGCTTCCAGTACAGTTGTATCATGAATGCCAAATCCTCAGCCTTCTCCTCTACACTCCACCAAAAATGAAAGCAATCAGATTAATGTCAGATTAGTGAAAAACAACTATAGATGCTGCAACACAGTGGAGTCTTGGCTTCAATATTTTGAAGGAATTTTATTTCCAATATGGAATCCTATAGCAATTTAAACCATCAACAAGTATAAAGACAGAATAAAGCCATCTTTAGTCATACAAGATCTGAAAAAGGTTAAATACTAATCACTGGTTTGCCACTTAAGCTTCTGTAAATTGTGACCCACGAGAAACAGGAGGCTATTAAAGCAGAAGTCATGGGGTCCAGTAATCGTCACAGGAGACAACAGAGGGAATGTTAAACTGTCAGATTTCTAGAAGGCCTGGAAAGCAACTAGCCCAGAAGTACAGATTGAAGCAAGCAAGCAGAGGGTCCTGAGAAGGAGGCCGGAGAAGAGAAAATGGAATTCATAGATTATCCAGTTTGCTAGGCCATTTGAGGGGAATGGCAGATGTAAGTTACCATGTGGAGAAAAACCAAGGCAATTATTAACTATAAGCAAAATAAAGTGCCATAAAGCAAATATGACCATATTGCCTATATAGTAAATAAGATTCATATAGTAAAATATGTAAATGGCAACTGTAAATTTACCTAAAACCTGTGATGTAACTGGGTAAAAGAAGGGGAAGGGAAACAGTATAAAAGAATTAAATCTTTGTCTAATAAATAAGAAATGAATAGATAATGGCTAAAACTTTCAAAATCAAGAAAAAAAAACACTATAAGCGTATCAACTAGAATTATAAAGTACCCGCAGAAACAAAATGATTTGGGAAAGAGCATACAAATGAATACATATAATGTAGTTTTCATGGAGTTTTTAAAAGTTTTTCTGCATTATTTTTAAATTGTATGTGCATAGTTTCTCTATTTGTCATATTGGGTGAGTTAAATGGCCTTTACTACCTGCAAGTCTTGTGACAACAAAGGTTGTTGTTGTTGTAGGTGTTTTCTCATGCTACATGTCATCCACTGGGGGCTGTCCTCCTCAGCCTCTCACTCTAGTGGGGAAGCTGACGCAGTTCCCACCATGGACTTTGCTGGTCGCTCTGGCAGTAGGAGAGATGGGAAGGGTGGAGAGTCCCCCACCAGCACTTCAGTGCTTGGCCACACATGACTCTTTGGCCAGAACTAGTCACGTGGCTCCGTTCAACCACAAGAGGGGTATTAAGTGCACCTCCGTGTGGGCAGCTGGGAAGAGTGAGCCAGCAGCTCTAATGATTACCACAATTTCTCTCATAAAAAGCATGAAGTTAAAGTAAGATGATTTACTTCTAGCTAAAAATTTAACTAAGTATTAAATATTCATATAGTTGATAAATACATAAATATTTATTTGTGTAATACATTTATATTTATAAGAGGAAAATATATAAAGCTAACATTTCTATGTAAATCTATAAATAAAAATACTTAGATATATGTATAATTTATGTTTTGTATTTGGCTTTTTGGCTTTGTATGCATAGTCTATATATGCATATGTATTAACAAATTTATGTTCGTATTTGGCTTTTTTATATATGTATTATTGATTCCTTAAACAAATTTTTTTTAATACCTTCTATTTACCAGGTATTGTTCCAGGTCCTGGGTTTTCAGTAGTGAACAAAACAGGCAGAAACCCCTGTTCCATGAGGCTTATATTGGGTTGTAGGGACAGGGAGACTCAGGAAATAAATAAATACATTATACAGCACGTTAGAAGGCTGTAAGTGCTGGGGAACAAATAATGCAAAACAAGGGATGTTAAAAGTAGAGGCTGAGAGCCTGGTTGGAATTTTCAGTAAGGAAATCAGGTTAGTCCTTGCTGAAGGGGCCTATTGAGGCAAGGACTGAAGGGAGGGTAGCAGTGTGGACTCCTAGGCAGAGGGAGCGGTGAATGCAAGCACCCTGAGGCCAGAGCACCCTTGTATTTTTGGAATGTCTGGAAGGCTTGTGAGGCTGCAGTGAGGGAGTGAAGCAGACACCATAGCGGACACAGTGTGACTATATGGGATGTGGAAGCCTTGCTAAAGACTGCTATACTCTCAGTTAATTGCTTGAACTCTGAGTGAAATGCTTGAATTTACACCAGAAAATAAATTGCCCAGCATTTAGAAGATGACTAATATTTCACATGAACCAATTTGGTCACAACATGAAGACACAGAAATATGGAACTTGTTTCTTTTCTATCCATCTTAAATTGCTTAAAGCTCTATATACTGCACAAAACATCTGTCTTTTAGCAAAGTATTGGCATAATATAAAACATACAGGACAGAAAGAAGTCAATATTTATTGAGCTTCTACAACATACCAAAAAAATGACCTTGTTAATGCTCACAATAATCCAATTAGGTAAATAAAATGACTTCAGTTATCAAGCGGTAGTAGAACTAGGATTTAAATCCAGGTTGATCTGACTCTAAACCTCTTCTTCTTCTCTTGTTTATATTTGACCCCCAAAAATATGTCTTGTAATGCGCAGATTTCCTGGGTCCAGGGAATTATTTAAGTTTTGTTGTAAAAACTCTCTAAGCAGATTAAGTGTGGAAAAGGACTCTATTCACAGTGAGAATTGGCCTTTTGAGAGTATCACTGTCAGCGCCACTGGCATCTACAAGAACTAAAAAGCATTATTTGGAGAGAATGATACACACAGCAATAATTAAGAATTAACTATATCCATGATGACAATTTTGACTAATTTACTAGAAGAAAGAATTTAAAATGCATTCTGATTTGAGATTTATTGTTCTTTTCTTTTGTAGGTAAGTTTGGATATTTTTTGCTTGTGGAACAGAGGTATGGTGTACTTTTTTCTGGGTTTTTTAAAATTGCTTTTAACACTGAGTGTGACAGATGATGTGTTTCACTACCTGTTTAGTTGCTGTTATTGCACATATTTGGAAAATGAGTTTAAGTTATTTGTTTCAGAAGTTTTAAGTATGTGATTCCACAAAGTAAGTGTATGCAGTGTTTGCATTTGGGTTTGTGTTTAAATGATTTCTGTATCAGGTATGACAAAGATGGTTGTATCGAGGGGCAGGGAAATAGGGGGCTATAAAGAGCCGAGTAAAGGATGTGCATGCAGTGAGACACTGCAGGCTGAGAAGGGGAGCTCCAGGCGTGTAATCTAGGGTGGCCATGAATGCATGTCACCAGAAAAAGATGCCATCTCATGAGGAAAAGAATCAACCAAAGGCTGTTTTCATTCACTTTGCTCAGCCCATGGGTTTGTGTTTTCTCCTGTTACTGTACAAAACTTCTGGCCAGGCTACTGCTGATGTGTATCTTTGAAAAAAAGCATTATTGTAACCATTTTGAAACAGAAGCCAAATTTTAAGTTAGAAAGCAATAAAATAGATCTACTTTCTGAAAACTATATGGAAAAAAGTCTAATGAACTATATGTTAACTATCTCAGATAAGGAGTAAGCGATTTCAATAAAGCTTCTAGAAACACAAAACAGAGGATAAAATGTTAGAGGTACTTAGATGTGAGATTGGTTCTGGGGAAAGAAGGTAGCCTGTGAGTTGACCACATGGTACTAAGGCCTTATTATTATTGTGCACTGTGATTTCACTGATATGTAAAAGAAGTGGTTGTGTGAGATTTGAATCAAGCATGAACGTAAGTAAATTTCATATTAATTATATATGGTATGTTTACTTTATTCCAGAAAGACTGTATATGTTTCTAAAAGTAACTGCAAGCTTTAATATTAGATGTATAAAAATAAAGAGGGATGGGGATATCAATCTACTCTTCATCTAAGTTCTAGCTAATCAGTAAGGGATGAGGTAGCAAAGGGCGTAAGAAAGTTCTTCAGTTCCGGGTCTTGATGGGTAAAGAGTTTTGATCTCATTATGTTTTCTTCCATATAATCACATTAATGCCAAAGTCATAAGGATGGAGTCGATATTATCACACTGAGTGGATATTACAAAAATCAAGAGCAACATATTTTCACTAAAAGAATATAAAGTTGGCACATGGACCACATGTGGTGGTTGATGGAAAGGGAGAAGAATTAAGGGACATTATAAAATGTCATGGCATCTAATCTAATTATCAGAGGGATTCTCCAGCCCAGGGGTCAGCAGACTTTTTCTGTGAAGGGTCAGATGGTAAATATTTTAGCATTTTCAGGCCATAAGTTTTCTGCAGTAACTACTCAGTAACTACTCAACAACTACTCTGCTGCTGTTGAGCCGATGCAGTTATCCACAGACAATCTGTAGTGAATGAGTGTGACGTGTTCCAACAAAACTTTATTTAAAACAACAATAACAAAAAAAACCAAAACATGGTGGGTGGGATTTGCCCTATGGTAGTTTTCTAACCCCTGCTCTGGCTCTCTTTAAAATGAAAAATTTTAAGTACACTTAAACATTTACCAACAGTATGTATATTGGCCACCTTCAGATACTGATAAACATTTGGTCTAAGTAGGAATGAAAGGGTGTTCAACTGGAGTTTAGAAGTAAGATATAAACTTCTCAAAAGTGTTGATGAATTTAAACGCTAGAGGGCACAAAAGGATATTTTTAAGTCAAGGACCTTCTGTAAACAGAACACTACAATTATGAAAAATTGCCTCAAGTAGAGCAGTATGACCTCAGTTTGCATAATTTGTCTGAATGTCAGCCTGCAGCTCCTGTGACCTCACCGGCCACAAGAACTTGAAGTGGTTGACCAACTATGTATTGGTATAATAACAGCCATATGGCTTTCTTTCTTTTTTCATTTTTAATTGATTTTGGCCTTTTCATAAAATATGGCCAAAATTAAGTATTTATATGGTGGGATTTTTTTTCCATCTTATAAGAATCATTATTTTTTATTACTCTAGGTTCTAATTTTCATGTGGTGAGAGTCCTCTTTGTAGTAAATAAATTATTTTGAATTATCTTATGTTTTGTGAATCTTTAAAAAAAGTCATAATAAAATAATGCGTAATGTATATTTACACTGGTTTTTGAATAAATATAAAAGTTTTATTTTATAAAAATGATTTTAAAAACTCCTGAAAACCATCAGGAGTTTCAAGCCTCAGAAATACTCCTACTTTTTAATCTAGTAATTCTACTTACAGATATTTGGATTATAGAGGTAATTTGAGATACTATAGGATTTATGTTCAAAGATATTGACCACAAAGGAACTTAACATATTGAGAGACTAGATATATTCTAAGTCTTTTACATAAACTGATGTTTAAATAAATTTTGATATTAGACTCAGCCAATCTTATCAACCATTTTTTTTTTTTTTGAGACAGAGTCTGACTGTGTTGCCTGTGCTAGAGTGCCGTGGCATCAACCTAGCTCATAGCAACCTCAAATTCCTGGGCTCAAGCAATCCTTCTGCCTCAGCCTCCTGAGTAGCTGGGACTACAGGCATGTGCCACCATGCCTGGCTAATTTTTTCTATACATTTTTAGTTGGCCAATTAATTTCTTTGTATTTTTAGTAGAGATGGGGTCTCACTCTTGCTCAGGCTGATCTTGAGCTCTTAACCTTGAACAATCTGCCCACCTCGGCCTCCCAGAGTGCTAGGATTACAGGCATGAGCCACCATGCCTGGCCTTTTATCAACCATTAAATATAATATTTTCAGAAGAAAATAAACCATATTTCCAAGTTGCCTCTGGGTGTAGGTGATATTTTTTTCTTTCTTTTCATTTTCCAGACTTTCTATCATGAATATTCATCATTTATATAGTCATAAAAATAACTGTTATTCAAACAGAAAACTGTTTCTGTGTTCTGACAGCACTTTTTTTGGTGTGATTCTTAGGTCAGTGCTGGTAAAAAGTCAGAAGGTTATAAGGAAATTATTTTATGCACCAGAAAATCCATTTGAATGAATTATTGATTATTAGGCAGACGCATCACTGGAGTCACCATTTCAACTTGGGATGGGGTGATTTGTCTCGGCTTCTGTGTTGTGGCTAAGTTGCCACCGTGCACTGGGGGTGGGAAGGGAACAGAGGTCGGTGGAGAAGACCAGGGAAGGAAGCGAGAGCCGGCCACAGAGGCCTGCGGTGCCAACACTGAACACGAACTACCCTGTGAGCTGCCTGGACTATGGAGCAGGACACCTCTCTCTCTCTCTCTCTCTCTCTCTCTCTCCCTCCCCCCTCTCTATTCTCTTATCCTTCCTTTTCCCTTCAAAATCTGCCTTCTGCCCTTGCCTTTCTCCATAAATGGACGTGTGTGGAGAGGAGCTGGAGAGGCAGGGGAGACTGATGGATGCTGAAATGGACTTTGCCCTGAGCACAGGATTCCTTAGGAATGTCCTGGCATAAAATTTTGGAAGAAACCCCATGCATAATGTTGGCAAAAACGCCACGGCAGTAGGACGCAAAGCAAAAGCTTGTCACTAGATTCACTTCAGCTTTTCCTCATGATTTATTTTAGTAGCATAAATTATCCTCTAAACATGTATAATTTATTCCTTTTCATTTTGTAAAAAGATATCTAAAAGGGTGAACATAGCATGAGTAAAAGATGCAAAGTCGGAGGCCGGGCGCGGTGGCTCACGCCTGTAATCCTAGCACTCTGGGAGGCCGAGGCGGGTGGATTGCTCAAGGTCAGGAGTTCGAAACCAGCCTGAGCAAGAGTGAGACCCCGTCTCTACTATAAATAGAAAGAAAGAAATTAATTGGCTAACTAAAGATATATATA
>CAUYRT010050644.1:0-11647 GCA_963574885.1 Lepilemur ruficaudatus | reverse complement strand
CTTTAAATTCTAAATGACCAAATAAGCAATATTTTAAAGTTACAAAGTTAAGACAAACATTCTAGTATGCAAAAATTTGTTAATTAACACAATGGCAAAAGATAAGTGATAAGCTGGGGAAAAATTTACAACACTTGAAAGGCAAAGAATCAATATCACCAATAGAGCCTTGATAAATAATTAAGAGATACAAGGCTGGGTGTGGTGGCTCACGCCTGTAATCCTAGCACTCTGGGAGGCCGAGGCAGGAGGATCACTTGAGGTCAGGAGTTCAAGACCAGCCTGAGCAAGAGCGAGACCCCATCTCTACGAAAAATAGAAAAATTAGCCGGGCGTGGTAGCGCATCCCTGTAGTCCCAGTTACTCGGGAGGCTGAGGCAGAAGGATCGCTTCAGCCCAGAAGTTGGAGGTTGCTGTGAGCTAGGCTGACGCCACGGCACTGTAGCTGAGGCAACAGAGTAAGATTCTGTCTCAAAGAATAAAAAAAGAAAGAGATACAAATAGTGACTGGAAAGGTGGTAAACAATGTTTATCATTACATAGAAAATAAAAGTCAAAATACCCCAAATATAGGAAAACATAAATTTTCAAAAGTAGTCAAAGAATTAAGTGGAAAATGAAATATCATTTGCATCACGTATCTACCTGTTAAAAAATTCTGTATTTTTTCCCTTCAGCTTTCTCAGTGCCAGTGTGTTATCCTTTAAATACAAGTGTAAGAGGACTTAATGGTATATGGAGATAAATACTTATTAGAGATAATGGAATGCCTGTTAGCGGAGCAGAGAGTGAGCAGATTATGATGCATACTCACTATGCAATGCTGTGTAGCTTTAAAAAACAAAAGTGATCTCTCAATATATAACGTAGAGGCATGGTCATGATTAATACTAATAAATAAACAAAACAAAGATTCAGAGAAAAGTGCACAGTATGATCTTATTTTTGTCAAACACCACAAAACAAACAAATGAAAAAAAGAGGAGTGTGTGTGTGTGTGTGTGTGTGTGTGTGTGCGTGTTATAACCATTTGACACATGGTCAGTCACTCAGAGCCTCTGGAAGCTATCGGAACACATCAGTGAAACAAAAGAGAGACAATTCTTGAACTAGAAAAACTTACATTCTAATCGAGAGAGATAGATAATAACAATAAAAATAGTGAAAATAAAATGTAGAGTATGCTAGAAAGTGACGTGGGCTGTGGAAAGGACACAAAGCAACAAAAACGGGTTGCAGAGTTGGAAGGGGGGATTCGCTGTTTTGAATGCAATGATGAGAATTCATTTCAGATGATGCTACCTTACAGGCATGAGGACCTAGCAGATTTTAAGACATAAGAGCTAGGCAATGCCAAACCTGATCAATAAAGGTATGGAAGTCTACAATTGACACAACAAACCACTTAAGATGAAAACTGTGGATGCTTCCTCAATAATGGTGAAATGAATGTGCATTTCAAGAAACCGCTTGCTCTAACTACCTTAAAACAACTGAAGGCTGCCTAAAACAAAAACAATAAGAAATTTTACCAGAATAACAAAAATATGTTAATTACCTTTGGAAATATGAATAAAAAGAGAAAACTATGAAAACACTACAAAATGATATTATGAAAGTTATATAAAACAGTCAGAGGAAATATGCAATTTTATACCAAAGATTTTTCGTGAAAAGTATGTGTACTTTTACAAATGGCTGTCATCTATTTTTACTTAGATAAAATAACATACTGTAACTATTAAATGTAAACAGACAAAAAGTCATTGGAACAAAAGGAAGTGATAGTACAGAAAATAAATAGGTTAAAATGTTGCAAGTTTTAACTAAATAAAATCCGATTCACCGTAACTGAACCCATGTATAAAATACTTCACTTGAAATTTCAGTTTAGTCAGGCTTCAGGGAGGGCTTGATCAGGGTTTCTGTTTAGTTTTCCACTTTCTCACTCATTATTTCTCTCCTTGTCAAATTCAACTTGATCTCAGCTTAGATTTTCTCAAGGTAGCAAAATAGCTGAAGTAGGTGCATAGTTTACATAGAAAAATCCTAAATATTGCCCAGAAGACAAACATTTCCCTTACAACAACTTGGCTTGAGTCTGATTGAAGCAGCTCAGATCGTGTGCCCAACCCTGAACCAGTTATCCTAAGGGTGGTAAAATTTTATAGATTACCTTAAAGACCACTCAGGGCCTATACCTAGATCTGAGAGAAGAACCAATCTAACACACAAATCTCCTGGCTGCTACACGGTTGGGGGTTGGTACAATAGATGCCAGGAAGTAAACCAACCATGCCCAATAAAATCACCATCAAAAGCAATAAATAGTACAAGCAGGATTGTGGAAAATACAAATTAAACAGAAGACTAGAGAAATCCTATTAGAGAGCAGAAGGAAATGATTGGAACACCAGAGAATATTTAGTATATAGAAAAATAGATCACAAAGGTACAATCTGAAAATAATACACATTTAGATAGAAGAAAACAAAATATATGAAACAAAAATGGTAATTCATAACTTAATAGAATAAGACGTTCCAAACCATAAAAAGAACTTAGATTGGAAAGCACAGTTTAACACAAGATACGATGCAGTGAAATTGTTAAATCTCAATGAGAAAGACATTCTCAAATATCTCAAGAATAACTTGCTCTCAAATGAGTAGAAATTAGGCATTGTGCTATGTATCATCCATATGTGATCTTAATTTCAATCCTCACTATTATAAAACTGTGAGGTAGGTCTTACTATCTCCACTTGGTGCTTGAGGAAATTGAAGCTGCAAAGGTTTTAAACAACACAACTGATAGAATTACTAAGCTTCCATTTGAATCTAGGCCCACCCAAAAACAAAATCAGCATGTCTTCAATGTGCCATTTAAGAAAGCAAAATAATAGGATAGCTTGCCAGAAGTTTGAATAAAAAGTAGAGCTCTAGTACAACACTGTTGCTGTTGATGTGAGCTTGCGATGACCACGGAAACTAAATACTCATTATACAGATAAGAAAATAGGAACACTGCTCTCCTCTCTCCCCACTGAGTGACTTTCCACTAATGGGAGCCAAACTTGGTTTTTAACTAACCTATACTCAGCAAATGAAAAGCACCCTGAAGTAAAAGAATATCCCCTCTATGTTCCCTGTAATAGATGCACCTAACAGACAGGTAAATATTCACAGGCTTCTCTACAACAAATAAAAAGATATATTCAGTCTATTAAAACAAGTTAAAACATGGCAGTAGAAAGATATTTTAGCAAAGCTATTTCCAAACTATTTTAACTGCCAAACCACTAGCTTCCTTTAATCTGGGCTTTCCCTTGTTAATGCACAGCATTCTTGGTGGTTGGAAAATCTTCAAAGAAAGAACGAGAGAGAGAAAAAAATTAAATTACCTTTTAATGCCAAAGAGCATAAAAAATAGAGAATAATACAAGCAGAAATACAAACATGCTTTGGTGCACAAGAAGATGAGATACTGTATCCTTTTTGGTTTCTAGATCCAGCAGACACAAGATGTTGACTTAAGGAGAAAAGTCTTAGCGCAGGACACAAAACAGAGTTTGCTGGTTGTGGTGTGTTAAACTAATGCTAACATTGACATTGAATGAGGTCTTTTACCTGAGCTATGAGATTAAAGTAAAAAATCAACATCTATTGTATGCACTGTGGGTTGAATTATATTCCCCCTAAAACGTGTATGCTTAAGTCTTAACCCCCCTGTACTTTCTTTTTTTTTTTTCTTTTTTTTTTTGTTTCAGCATAGTATGGGGGTACAAATGTTAAGGTTATGTATATTGCCCTTCCCTCTCTCTTCCCTCGAGTCAGAGCCTCAAGCGTGTCCATCCCCCAGACGATGCACATCGCACTCATTACGTATGTATATGCCCATCCTCTCTTCCCGTCCCATCTACCTGACACCCGATAAATGTTGTTCCTATATGTCCACTTAGGTGTTGATCAGTGAAACCAATTTGCTGGTGAGTACATGTGGTGCTTGTTTTTCCATTCTTGGGATACTTCACTTAGTAGAATGGGCTCCAGCTCTATCCAGGAAAATACAAGAGGTGCTAGATCACCATTGTTTCTTACAGCTGAATAGTACTCCATGGTGTACATATACCACATTTTATTAATCCACTCATGTATTGATGGGCACTTATACTTTAGAAAGTGACTTAATTTGGAAATAGAGTCATTGCAGATGCAATTAATCATACTAGAGTAAGGTGGGTCCCTAATCCAATATGACTGGTATCCTTACAAAAAGGAGAGATTTGGATACACACACTTGCACACAAGAAGAAAACCATGTTCAGATGAAGGCAGAAATCGGGGTGATACAGCAGAAGCCCAGGGACACCAAAGATTGCCAATAAACACCAGGAACTAAGTGAAGGCAGTCATGGAACAGATTCTCACAGCCTACAGAAGGACCCAATTCTGCCAACATTTTGATCTTGGACTTCTAGTCTCCAGACATGTGAGATAATAAATTCGTGTTGCTTCACCCACACAATTTGTGATATTTTGTTACAGCAGCCCTAGAAAACTATTACTGATGTCATAGGTATCACGTTATCCCCTGGGGAGGGATGATTATACAAGATGACTAATATATGTGAACAATGAACCATAACACAGATATAACTGATATATTTACTCTCTACATGAGAAAAAGACAAAATGAAGAGGAAAACAGAGAAGCCAGCAGTTGTGCGTTCTGTGTAGAATACTCAGATGCCCAGGCATCCCATTCCACGTTTAAGATCAGGCTGTTTTGGAGTTAGGCATTATACCCTTAGTGAACACACCACAGTGCTTTTCACGGGCTTTACGGCAATACTTCATATGATAAAAAACAAAACAAAACAAAAAGCCCCAATCTATGTAAGCACAATCCCAAAATTGAAGTGGATACAATTTAAATTAAATGTCTATACATGTTGCATGGAAAAATGGTTAATTTTGAGGTTAATATTCAAAAGAAGTTTATGATATTTAAAAGATATTTAAAGGTTAGATTATGTTTGATCCTACGTGAACTCTCAAGGTTGTATAATTTTCAGTAAAAAAAAAAAACCAAAATGCCCAATGTAAATGATGTGCAACTCATACTTCACATAGTAAGTTCTGAAGAAAAATTATCAAAAATACTGTCAAAATTTTAGAGCATACTTTGATATTTTATTTGAGATGTGAGTATGGTTAAATGCATATGTGTGTGTACATTATATTACAAAGGATCTCCAAAGTAACATTGCCTAGAGCACAAGAGGCTCTTAAAATGCAGGGTATCAGAGGTCAGACAGAATTTTCAGCAATGAAGCTGTCAAAAACTAATTGGATTTGTGGAAAACTAATTTAAATCACTAGAAAATACTAATGTTTTACCAAGCAAATAAGTCATAGTAAGCCTTCCACAACCATGGGTTCAGCCAACAGAAATTTAGTTTTCTAGGGCTGCTTTAATTGAAAATACATAGCAATATACTGTATTTTCCATCTGCAACCAGGTGGTTGAATCCACAGATGTGGAACCCTTTGACAAGAAGGGCTGACTAAGGAACTTCAGCATCTGTAGACTTTGGTATCTGGGGCTCTGGAAACTATTCCCCACCAGTAGGGAGGGCCAACCGTATTAGCAAACTAGAAACAGTTCACTTTATTTCGTATAATGGTTTTAATATTTTCAAGTAAACAAATTAATACAAGACAGAAAGCATAGACATCCGTATAAACTTTAAATGAAAAAAATAAATTTCCATGGGATTTTTTTTAATATTCAAAAAAAGGCAGCTTCTCAGTATCTCTACAGACTTTGAATGAATATGACACTAAAATGAGAAATTAAGATTTGTTTCCTACAGTGATTTTCAATGAAAAATTCAGACTTTCCAAAACTAATAGAAAAGCCAAAAGGCTTCCTAAACTACTTCAGTTGAATGAACTTCACATTCTTCGAATGTTTCTTGTTACTAATATTTTTATTAAAGGAAGTATTTTGATTTGAAGAAAATTCCTCTTGTATCTTCTTAAAGTGTTTTCTTTGATTAAAATAATGCTGACTATGAGTATTTTGATTTTTTTGGTTTGTTGTTGATATTTGGATTGGCTCTCAATCTGCATTTCATCTTTCGTTCGGTGAAGTTAGAAAAGTAAAACTGTGTTTCTGCGACTTCACCGAAGCTTGAGTAGTGGAAGTGAATTAGAGTCATCACATCAGAGGCTCTCAAGCAAGATTGGAAGGCAGATAGGAGGCACACACAATCTCTTTGCAGTGTCTTAACATTATTGCTGGCTAGGAAGATCCCGGAGGTAACAGAGCAATCTTGGGTTTCAAGAAAAAGAGGCTATTGACCTGGTTCCCCTTCGTTTAGAATGAGGTTTTGGAAATCCATTTTTTCAGGTTCTTGGTGTTAAGTCCAGTGTGACTTTAATGGTGACCACAAGCAAATAGTGCTCAGCTTTAGAACTTTTGCAGTCAACACTTTCAATTACTATAGTACCTAAATTACACTTAGTTGTCATGAATGCTTACAAAAATTTTCTGCTGCCTGGGCATCCATTTTAAGTGCAGGTTTAGCTTTCTTGTGCCAGAGGCAGAGCTCAGTCACCTTTGTTTGGCACAATTTCCAGTTCTATGAATGGCTCAAGCAGGTGGCCAAAAATAAGAACTTAGAGACATCTCTCCCTTGTAGTAGACTGGGCTTTCTGCTTTCCTGCAGCTTCCTTTTTAAAGGACCATTCAAACAGTTGCCTGCAAACTTAAGGTGACTATAACCTATTTCCCAATATATACGGTTAGTTGTCCTCTCTCTCTCTCTCTCTCTCTTTCTCTGTACTCCCTGACCTTCATGTGTTTAGCCTCTAGGCATGTAGTGTACCCTCTGAGATCTGTAAGTACTAAAAAATTAAATTTTCACATGGTGGTTGAGTCATTGGAACCATGCCACCATTCAACCTGTGATGTCAAGGCTGCCCCAAAGAGACCCATGCAGGAGATTCCCTGCTGGTGTTCTTCTGTCAAGGCCTCTAGTGGCTGCTGGGGACAGTAGCTACCAGCTAAGCTCATGGAGAAACTTCAAAAGTTTCATTGAAAACACTAGTACCTATAGCACATCTTTCTTCTTTAAAATATCTAACATGTTTTCTGTTTTCTAAAGTGAGTGCTGACTGATATATAGATTAAAATATATCAATATTTGTTATCAAAAGATTGAGACATGCATTTTCCATACACTATTGAATGAGGAAACTTTTTGTTCTTTTGTGTTGTTTTCTTACCCAATGCCTGCAGAAAACAAATAAACAAACTTCCGAGTAAAATTAAAGGCTGATATGAGTTAAAGCCTTTGTGTATAATTGTATTTGTGACATGGAAAGCATGGATAAAGCTTTGAAGATGAGTCAAAAGCAAGGATAGCAAGTAGAAAAGTATTGCGTATAGACTTTTTATTAAAAGACCAGGTTTGTAACAACACAATTCATAGTCCATAAAATTATCAAATACTTTTCTTAGAAGATCACGTTCTGTGTTCCTGTGGGTGAAAGTGAAAAGAATGGGGAAGAGAAACAATAATCTACAGCCATCAAGCTTTTTTTTTTTTTCCTTTTAAAGAAAAGTGATTAAGAGTGACATTTTTGGCATCACTTTTGATTCTGGTCTGGATCTGATTAAATCTAGTATATGACCTTCTCTTCACATTTACAACTCAATACAATGTTCGATGTTCAAAAATGATGCCTCCATCATTTCAATGACACATAAATAAAACAGAAAATGCTATTGCTGGTAGTTGGCCGTAAACATCATCTTGTTCAAATCCCTTATTTAGGAACAGAAGCATAGCTAGTGTCACACCTTTCATGGAAAACTGTACTCTCTCCACACAGAGGCTGGCTTGTCCTAGGTCTTCATGAGTATAAGCCATCAGAACACATGAGTCCTATATTGCTACATTTGTCCGTACCTGAGTTAGTCCATATAAAAATAACACAATGCATGCATCTGTGATTGTAGATTCTAGACTAGACTTCAGAAATCCCAGCTGAATCTTTTCTATGGTCTCGCAGACATGAAATCTACAGGTAACGCAGCATCCTTGATCTCAATATCTTTCGAGAAAATGCTTGAACCAGACCACACACAAAATGCATTTGCCAAGAAATAATAAATATAATTAGGAAAAGTACAATCTAAATCCATATTTATAAAAGAAACATTGCTAAGTGGGATCTTGATCTACAGGCATAATGAGTGAAGAGCCCTTTATATCTTTTGGTAGCATAGTTTAGTTTCTTGGAGCCAGGGAGTCTGAGAATCAACATCCTAGAATGGGATCTCTGCTAAAGCATTGCATAATTGAAAGCCCATTAAAGTGATTATCTACAAACTATAAACTTGCCTGCTCTCAAGGTAAATTCAAGTCTCAACATCAAAAATAACAAAACCAGTTTGTAGCTTCTGAGTATTGAAGTTTTCTGTTTTCTAATCTTCAAGGTTCTAAAAAACCTTTGGTGTCCAGAATCAGCTGTTGCATATAAAAAGTTCGAACTTTTGAAAGAGAGACACTGCAAAAGAACAACTGATCCAAAAGGAAAAGGAACAGTTACACGACTGAGACAGGAAAAAGATAATGCATTGACCTGGTCATGGTTAAGCCCTTCCAGTTTTTGAGTTACAGCTTCATTTTCATACAGACCTTACAGTTTGCATAATCAGCAAATTCTGATTATTTTTAATTTCTTATTTGGTTATTATGTTATATATTATTTGTCTAGGTCTGCCATAGTAGAGTACCATAGATTGGGTGACATAAACAACAGAAATTTATTTTCTCACAGTTCTGTAGGCTAGAATTCTGAGATCAAGGTGTTAGATGTGTTGGTTCCTGTTGACATCACTCTCCTTGGCTTGTAGATGGTCATCCTCTCTCTGTGTTTTTATATGGTCTTTTCTCTGTGCATATGTGTCTGTGTCCTAATCTCCTCTTCTTAGAAAGCATAGAGTGGAGTAGAGCCCACTTTAATGACATTATTTTAACTTTACCTCTTTAAACACTCGGTATCCAAATGCAATCATATTATTAAGTACTGAGGATTAGGACTTCGACATGTGATTTTTGTGGGACGCAATTCAGCTTGTAACATGTTTCCTATTCCAGATTTCCGTTTATCTTTGTAATTTCCCTGGAAATATCCACTCTCTTTTAGGATAATATATTGAAATTGATATTGTGATTTATATTTCAGTTTTTGCAATATAATAGTTTAAAATGCCACATGATATTCCATTAACCATATTTTGTCCTTTTTTTCCCTAAAAATGAATTATAAGAATATTACGTGTATGAAATATTACTCAGGAAAGTAATATATAATGGATATGTACAATCCACTGCATGAAATAAATGTATTGAGAATTTTAATTGCCCTATATTTTGACCATTCAGGATGTACCCAATATTTTCTGCTTTTAGAAATAATAACATTTTGAAGACACCGATACAGAAATATTTTTCAGTATATTTCATTATCCCATAACATAAATTCATGGAGAGGCATATTACTGTTTCTAAGTGTGTAAATATTTCTAAGGCATTTAAGATAGTCTGCCGAATTGCCTTTCAGAAAGAAGTTATTTTACAGCCCACACTAAAGTGAATCCCACCAGCAACAAAAAATAAATTGCACATTTTTTGTAGTAATATGCAAATTTATTGTTATTGTTCAAATTGACTTTCTTTGTTTAAGTTGATCAAAGACTTTGAGGTTTTATTTATTTATTATCTCTTCGTACCCTTGGCTAATTTTTCTATTGACAAATTTGTGTTTATCTACTTATTCTGTACAAAGTCACCATAAAGGTAAATTTAAAATGGATGATAGTTCCTCGTCCACACCACGATTTCAGTAATAGGAATTTGATGCTTGAGTTACCCATATTTTATCTTCCTTTAAAGTGCCCCATAGAAGCTTTGAAACAGTTTCTATAACAGATAATTAAACATTCCAATTTCTAAAATTGCCAAAATGTATAGTCAGTTACCTACTTTGTGTATTTGCATGCATAAGAAGAACGCAAAGTTTGAGATAGTCCAGTGAAGTCATTGTAACCTTGATTTGCTTTATACATTTTAGTAGGAAATAAACATAATTTGGTCATTGGATTTTCTTACTCCTTGCTTTACATCAGAGAACTCTACATTTCTCTTCACTAATATAGAGGAATGAAGTACTTCATCGACATCATCTTAAATGATTGTAGGCCCACTATATCACTGGCACAGAAAAATTTCTTCATTGGGTAATTATGGCTAAATACTATCAGGACAAGGGAAGCATCATATAAAGATTAGCTACGATTAGAACTAAGAATATACTATATACTGAAGGAAAAAAAGGATATGTTTAATGAACAGGAGGCTGTAAAAAGTGTGTAAAAGTGTTGGTGGATACAAGAGGGTTAGGGAGGTAGGTGATGGTTTTTAATATTGCAAGAGCTGTCATTTAGAATGGTCAAGCTTATGCTAAATAATTGTGTAACTTCTGATAATAGTATCACAAACAGTCACTAAAAATTAAAAGGAAGGTAGAAATTGGTTGTATATAAGATGATCCTTCTGAAATTAGGGCTTTCAAAATAATAAAGAGTAAAGACTTCCTCATAGCAATCCTACGCAATAAAAACAAAACGGGAGGTATCAATTTACCAGTCTTCAAATTATACTACAAAGCTATAGTAATTAAAACAGCTTATCAATGGCACAAGAACAGGGACATTGACCAGTGGAATAGAACAGAGAACCCAGATATAAAACCATCTTCATATAGCCATCTAATCTTCGACAAAGCAGACAAAAGCATACAATGGGGAAAAGAATCCTTATTCAATAAATGGCGCTGGGAAAATTGGATAGCCACATATGGAAGACTGAAGCAGGATCCACACCTTTGACCTCTCACAAAAATCAACTCACGCTGGGTAACAGACTTAAACCTAAGGTATGAAACTATTAGAATTCTAGAGGAAAACGTTGGAAAGACTCTTCTAGACATTGGCCTAGGCAAAGCATTTATGAAGAAGACCCCAAAGGCAATCACAGCAACAACAAAAATAAATAAATGGGACTTGATCAAACTAAAAAGCTTCTGCACAGCCAAAGAAACTGTCACGAGAGCAAACAGGCAACCTACAGAATGGGAGAAAATTTTCGCATGCTACACATCTGATAAGGGGCTGATAACTAGAACTATTTAGAACTTAAGAAAATCAGCAAGAAAAAATCAAACAACCCTATCAAAAAGTGGGCAAAGGACATGAACAGAAACTTTTCAAAAGAAGACAGAAGAATGGCCGAGAAACGCATGAAAAAATGCTCAACATCTCTAATCATCAGGGAAATGCAAATCAAAACCACAATGAGATATCACTTATCTCCAGTGAGAATGGCCTTTATCAAAAAGTCACAAAACAATAAATGTTGGCGTGGATGTGGAGAGACAGGAACACTCCTACACTGCTGGTGGGACTGCAAACTAGTGCAACCCCTGTGGAAAGCAATATGGAGATACCTGAAAGCGATACAAGTAGATCTACCGTTTGATCCAGCAATCCCACTACTGGGCATCTACCC
>CAUYRT010050643.1:0-12820 GCA_963574885.1 Lepilemur ruficaudatus | reverse complement strand
TGTTTGTGCCCCTTGCAAGAGGACTGGCCTGTCTCTATTGACCAATCTCGGCTGCTTAATCACAAGCATCCTCATCATTTCGTCCAGTTGGTTGCAGTAGACATCCGCTGTCATCGACTGACCAGGTTTCATGAAGCTGTCATGGATGATACCAGCGCTGGACCACCAGACACACACCATTAGCTTTTTTTGATGAATATTCGGTTTGGGACTGTGTTTTGCCACTTCGTTTTCATCCAACCATTGTGCTGAATGCTGGTGATTTTCAAAAAGAATCCATTTTTCATCACACATAACAATACGGTGTAGAAATGGTTCACCTTTATGTCGTGACAGTAAAGAAAGGCAAGCTTCGAGACGATGTTTCTTCTGATGCTTATTTGATTCATGGGGAACCCATCTGTCCAGCTTCTTTACCTTGCTGATTTGTTTCAACTGGTCCAACGTTGTTGGAATAGTAACGTCAGACCTTGCTGCTAATTCACAAGTAGGTTGAGACGGATTCGCTTCCACTACAGCTGTCGGCTCATCATCATCCACCTTGGTCTCAGGTCACCCACGCGGTTCATGATTAAAATCACCAGAATGGAACTTCTCAAACCACTGACATGCTGTGTGTTCATTAGCCACATCCTTCCCAAACACCCTGTTGATACTTTGAGGTGTCTGTGCTGCATTGGTTCCATGACGGAACTCATATTCAAAAATAATAAGAATTTTTGAATTATTCGTGGTTTACAAAAATTGCTCTAAAAATATTCGAAAGATACTCACAAGCCAAAACATGCGTTTGCAAGACTGAGGTTGTATCTTCACAATAAAAATAAAGCAAGAAGTGTCAAAGGGAAATGTCAGAGATATCAACTGTCAAACTTAGTACTTAAGGAAATCGAACATTTCTTTCAACCTCAAAGAGGAGGCATCTTCTGAGATCGGAGCCCCTATCCTGCTCCGGGCAGCCCCTGCCTCTGTGCCCTCCCTGCCAGGCCCTCTGCCCTCCTCAGGGAGAACCCATCTTCCCAGTCCCCTCTGTCCCCAGGTCAGTGCTGACCGTCCTTTCATTTTTTCCAGGAGGTAGCAGATCCCCTCAGTCATGCCTTGAAGTCTTCTAACTTGGCTGCCTGAAGTAGCTCCCCAGCAACGGAGTTGGGGGCCAAGAGCTAAGTGGGGAGTTGATCCCAGAGGCCAGGTCTGCAGAGTCAGGAGAGGGGACGTGTCACTGTCCACCATCATCCCTGTGCTTGTCAATCCCAAGACTCTGCCGGGAGCCCGCCAACCTCTGGGATTGGCTGTTCAACACTTTCAGGGTGGTCACGTCACGGTGCCAGAGCTCCCTGGACCCCGCTGTGTGCCGCCCTGGCCAAGCGGGCTGGGGTGTGGCCCTTTGGGGCTGGTGGTGCAGAGGTCACCCTGCCATGCTGGGTGGCCTCCAGCTCAGTAGCGCTGTCTGCCTCTCTTGCCAGGCTTGGCCTCCGCCCTGTGACCCAGCTCCCCACACCGTGGCTGGACAGCGCCCCCCACGGCTGCCATCCTCTCACGCATGGGGCATGTGGCAGCTTTATGTGAGAAAATAGGTGACTGCCTTATATCAAAAATTAAATGCTTTAATTTAATTCCTAGTTTCCAAGATACCAAAAAAAGCACTCTTTCCTGCAAACGGCTGCATGGGCACGTTGCACGTGGCCACTGCAAGAAGGGGGTGCTTGTCCTTGGGGTGCCCACCCTGCATCTGTCTGCTCTCCCGATGAAACGGTAGGTGCTGTCAGGCCCTGGTGGGGCGTCTGTGCCCAGGTATCGACCTTGAGGCCCATGGGGGTGGAGAAGCTTCCATTGCAGACCGTGAGAACCACGTGTAGAGCCTGGTGGACAGCCCACCACAGGACATGGGACAGTCTGGTGGGTGGACAGTGGGTCTGACCAGCTGACCAGCGAAGCAAGACCTCCAAACAATTTCAGCTCCAGTTTCATCAAAATTTAAGCTTTTGAAAAAAATAACGCATTGCCCTGCTGCTGGGCTCCAGCAGTCAGCATCTGGCTTCCACGCCCGTCCTCTCACCTGCCCGCACGGTGCCCGCCACGCAGGCCCACACGCAGGGGGCAGATCTGGCCCAGGAACTCCGACGAGCCTCAAAACGCGCCAGTGATGGGCAGGCGGGCAGCCCTGATAGAACGTGAGCCTCCATCCCTGTAACCCGTCCCACAGGGACATCTTGCAGGCACGTGACGCCGGCGTCGGCCCCTCGCCGGGAAGGGTGTGGGGCGCTCTCCGGGGCCAGGTGAATTCCCAAATAGCCGTCCTTGTTTGCTATCAATGGGTTGAGACCTTCTTAGCACGTTTCACTTGTGATCTTTTAAAGCTGTCAGACCAGAATGATTTTCAGTCACTTTGCTCTGGAGTGGATTTAAAATCATGTCCCAGAGGCGGTAGATTAATAGATTAAAAAGGCAAAGTATTAATCTAGCACATCGTGCTGTCTCCTTACCCGTAAGATACAGTGTAGCTGTCACGCAGCTGTGGCAGTTCTTCAATGAAACATCAACGTGCTCAGCGCAGGCTGCTCGGAACCGCGGCCACTGCCCGTTACCTTGGTACCTAAACACTCCTGGGCGGGACCGGACGCGGGGGCGGGAGAGCAGGTCCGTGTCCTTGCCTCACCATCAGCTTTACAGCCACATGGGGCTTCCGCGTGCTCCTGGGGACACAGGCGAGTGGGTGACTCTCCAGCGGTCTGGCCCACCGTGGACTTGTCTTCTGTGTCTTCTTGAAGGAAATAAACACGATTCTTCACAGCCTGATGCTGAGTTCCCAAGGACAGCGGAGGGGAGGCGGGAAAGACATCGATTTCCTTCGGCATTTTGCTGTTAAGAATTTGTGGGTAAAGATGAGAGTTTGGATCAATAGCCATCTGAAACCTCATCAGCTTACTGGAACGTTCTTTAGAAAATTCAATGTGCTAAACTGTTACTCTGTTCAGGGAAGGCTGAGGTTTTAGCTCCTCCTGTTACATTTTGCAGTTCTGTGGTCAGTTTCTGGAGCAGCGTTGGGACTCCCACATTGTGCAAGAAAAAGACAGCGGGGGCTCCTCCCTCGGTGAGATGCAACCCTTCTCACCAGAGTGGGTTCAGATGCCACCGCAGGGTGAGGTCCAGAGCACGCCAGACTCGAGACTCCTGTGTGTCCTCGGGTCTGGGCGCACTGCAGGGTGACGGTGCCCACACTCTGCACATAGCTCGGGCCCCCCACGGCAGACCCGTGTGCACCTGCCGTGTGCGAGCCATTAGCTCTGTTCTGCAGAGCCTAATGTTGGCCAGGCATACAGTGGGTGCTGCATAGATGCTCAGTGCACAAAAACATGGTAGGGCGACTCCATGCTCTCCAGTACCTACAGTTTACATGCTCGTTCTGAAACAACCTCCGTGTGCCCCAGAGAAATGCTCTGGTGACTTGCTCCTTCACTTGCATGCTATTCTAGACTGTTCCAGAAATATCTCCTCTGTATTCTGTCGAAAATGTACAAGACCTTGCGCTGTAGGTGCGCCCTTTAGCGCTAACCCCTGATGACAGGACGCCCAGCCGAAGACCCTCACAGCAAACCCTCTTCCAAGCTCAGGACAAGCAGGAGCCAGCAAAGCTCATGGAATTTTGAATGCCGCTGGCGTAGGCTCAGCTCGGAGGTGTGTGTTTTTTTTTCCTTCTGAAATTTCAGAAACAAAAAACCCTTCCAGAAGTCCTTCAGTGGTCTCGCCCCCTAAATCATGAGGATGTCTGCAGTTTCATGTCACCAGGATCGTATTTTCTATAGCGTTCTTTCAAAGTGAGTTCCTGGAAAAGTACTTTGGGAGGCTGAATCTGCAAGTCTTAGAAATTATTATTGTTTTCTTTTCGCCGTGAAGCAATGGGGCAGAACGGCTCCCAGGGTCCCCACAGGGCCTCCTGCACACCTTGTCTGAGAGGACCCCACAGCCGGGTCCCTGTGCGGGGGTGGCAAGCCTGGCTGGGGCTGCTCCAGGGCTTTGTTTGCCACAAAGCCAGGCTGTGTGGGGCTGCCAGGCAATGCCACGGGGTGGCCAGGGACGGGAGGTAGCGGCTGAACTTCTGAGGCACCGTGGACATGTTCCACGCAAAGTCCTGCTGTTTGAATGACAGACAAAAATATTAGCTTAGGAGGGCGCCTGGCAGCAGAGCCCCCTCCCCTCTGACCAGGTCAGTGCCTGCGTCCACGGGCCTGGGACAGTCAGCCTGGCTTCCGGGGAGTCGGGACACAGTGGGGAGATGGGGATGGTCAGGGGGCTCGGGGCTGGGTGTACTGGCTGAGCCCTGGGGTGCAGCAGAGCAGAGGGGCAGGGAAACGGGGTCAGTTACACAGGGCAGCAGCCTGGAGAGTTTACCAGGAATTAGTGACCACGGAGGGGAAGGAGGGAGCTTGCCCAAGAGGCAGTCTGGGCTTGGAGAGGCCCTGCGGACGTGGTTCCTCCTCCTCTCCCCTTGGGAACAGGGCGTTTTCTGCCCTTTGAACACGATTCTGCTGTGACTTCAACCATGTGGGCCTCTGGGTTTATCAGGGTCACACATTTTTGTGCAGAATGGTGTCACCTCTGACAACGAGTGTGAGAATGTGCCCTGATGGGGACCTGTCCCCGCCGTCCCCGGCCTGTGGGCGCATTGCTCCGGCATCCGCCTCCATCAGCACGGGGCGTTCCCCTGCAGGTCTCCCCTTTCTCTGAGCACCCCCAGGACACTCCCCACACACAGGGCCTGTCCCAACCCGGAGTAAGCCCCCTTGACATCCTTATTTACATTTGCAAAGCCCCCTCCCCCAAACATGGTCACACTGTCAGTTTGCAGGTGGCCATACCTTTGGAGGAGACACTGCTCACCCCCTGTTGTGGGGTTTCGCTAAGCGGTGCCTGGCTCACATATCAGAAGGTCAAAGGTGTCCGGATGCGGCAGGGCCACCGCCAGGGCTGGTTAGGGTTAGGGTTAGGATTTAGGGGTTAGGGTTAGGGTTAGGGGGTTAGGGGTTAGGGGTTAGGGTTAGGGTTAGGGTTGGCCACGCTCCAGGTTTGGACGGGCACCGAGGCCGACGCTTGCCCTCTGATGCACAAGTACATTTTGACGGAACCCGGTTAGAGAGCCGAGTGAGAAAAGGAGGCTTGTTTCACCTCTCGCTTGTCTATCTTGTCAGTATGTTGAGCATTTTATAACCCAGTCAACATGGATTCTAAGGTGAGGGCAAAAATTTAGTTCAGCAGTTCAAAACCCAGCGTGCAAGGGACAATTTTTTAAGAAATACGTGTATATTTTCTTAACATTTTTCTGGGGGCTTTAATTTTGCATTTTGTCTTAGGAATTGAGACTGAAAACTCCGTGAGATAACGGATACATCTTAGATTAGGAACTACTGCTCTGAAAGGGTCTACTCCCCGACGAAAGGAAACTTTCCTGCCTGGGGACGTTATGCAGCCTCATCCCTGATGTCTCAGTAGGGCCGAAGGTTTGACCAGAGTATCTTCTGCATTTTGGTTTCTTCCCATAAGTGGGGATTAAAAAAGGAATCTCTCTGCTCCAGGGTCATCGAGGTGTCGGGGCATTGGGTGGATGTACCATTAGGACAGGAGTTAAATCTGCCCGGGGAGAGGTTCACACAAAGGTCACGGGGTGGTCCACGCTGGTCCGGAAGAGCCACAGCTGCGGCTTGTTTAGTGTCAGGCGGGAAAACGTGGACCCACCTGGCAGGGGAGGAGAGCTGCTTTCTCTGAGCCAGCTGCTCCCGGGCGGCCCTGCAGCCCTGTGCTGGTCTGCAGCTGGCTCCCCCGTGAATGGCAAGCGCTGGGAACACTCCTCAGTGCCCTCGTGAATAACTTTAAAGAGGAACGCAAACTTGCCCAGAACGTCCAGGACTCCGTGTGCCTTCCCTTTGAAGGCTTTGGAAAATGTAGAGTGCATGCCTAGCACCGTAATTCATACTTGAGAAGATAAAGCTGATCTGGGGGAAAAGTAATTGTGACTAATTTATTGGCAGTAGGTTGGCTCTTTTCTCTTCGACACATCTGCACACAATTTCCCCTCCACGATCTGTTCTGGGGCTTCCCGGTTATCAAAGCCCCGCGCATCTGCCCGCCGCCTGCGTGGGGAGGAGCGTGTGCACGCGGCACCAGCCCCCAACCCCCCGAACCTCCGCGACCCCTGCCTGACGTGGGTGTGGAAAAGCCCCACACGCAGAAGCCGGGCTGGAAAGCCCTCTTCCGCCTTCCTTTGTCCTTCCTGCGTTTCTAACTTATTTGTTGATCCTGGGCAATCGTTGCTGAGAAGCTACCGAGGAAACAAGGTAGGTTTAGTGTGGGACAGCTCTTCACAGAGGCAGGTCACAGTGTGAGCAGCTTCGAGTCCCTCTGCTCTAGCTGACCGCACTGCCCGAGGTGTGGTGTCGTCTGAGCCCCAAACTGGAGCCTCCGTCTCCCCAAATTGTGGTTATGCTCCACGTGTCCCTGGGTTTGTAGGACACGTGCGTATCTCATCCTCCTCGAAATTTCTGGCCCCTTAGGTCATTTCTCTCTCATGCCGGGTGGACACTGTTCTGTCCATGGCAGGTGCTGCCCAGCAAGTTCAGAGAGCCAGGGCTGGGATCCAGAGGGCCCGGGAGTGCAGGTAACATACCTGCCCAAGCTTACGCAGAAGTCACAAGTCCTCCTTCTGCTGTATATTCATCAAAACAAACCCAAGACCTCCCAGATTTAAGAAGAGGGGACATAGACCCTACACCTTAATGGGAGAAATATCAGAGAGTTTCGTGGCCATCTTTCTTAGAAAGAATATTACAGTCTGTCCTCTATCCACAAGTTAGTTTCATTCTCCCCTCATGCAAATAGCTCCAGACCACCCTTGAGCGTCTCAGGGTCAGGCTCGGGGTTCAGGTGAGCGTGAAGCTTCTGTGTGGGGTTCCCTGGGTACAGTTCCTCTCAACAGAAAGATCTATGAACAAAAGAGACAAGTTACCTTTGCCCCTCCCACTAATCTGCCATGGTGGGACCCATGTAGCTGGACCCGTGTAGCTGGACCACTATAGCTACCTCTGTTCATGGTGGGGAGGCTCATACGAGTCCCTGGACCAGAGCAATTCTGAATTCAGCCAGCATGTGTTCTCGGATCCTTGACTAGTCTTAGCCACATTTCCTGGGGTTGTTCTCTGTGGCCCTGGGCTCAGCCCTGTGAGCTCTCACTCATTCTCTGAGCCTGTCTTCCTTTTCTGTAAGAAATGACAAACTACCTGAGTTTGTAACTGAACACCTTCTCAACCAACCCCTGATGTCAAACACTGCAGCTCCCAACGTCCCTGAGTTTCACTCTGCTTCTGCATTGTCCCAGCTGTTGATACAGCTTCTTTAAAAACATTGTGGGTTTCCTTTGTATCCATTTATAATTCATTCCACTAGTAAAAGCTCTTCAAAGCAAGCTCTTCTCTAGCTTGAGTTACCTCTCAGGGTAGAGTGGGAAATGCCCTAAAGATTCCCACAAGTCCTATTGTCTAATGGGCAGAGCTTTGAGGCACAGCCTTAAGATTCTTAGAAGATTTTTCTTAGTTTGAAAGCGTCTGTAAAGCACTGCCTTAAATCTTTCTCTGGAGAGCCTGAGTACATAGAATGGTTTCGTCCCAAAGCTAGCAAGTCTTGCCTCTTTATATTTTCTCTAAGTTCTCCCTGCAAACTGAATAAATCTTTCTGTAACCCATCCATCCCTCTGTATCCTTACGTTACCATGTGCAGATAGAAAATAGTTGACACTTTCAACATTTTGCCTAAAAAACTGCTGGTCTAATCATTGCGGTGCATACATCTGCTATTTTGTGCATCATCGCAGGCAACGGTTTTGCTAAATTTCCACCACTGTGTAGTAAGAGTCATCTTTCCTCTAATAATAATGTTTTCCCTATTTTCATCTTGTTTTCACTGACACCTCCCACGAGATCCTCTTGGCTTCTGCTAAGTCTCTTCGAGCCTCTCCAGTTCCCTCCAGCCCTAAAGCCAATGCCACGTATTTAAGTTTTCTGTTATGGCAGAATCCCACGTCCAGCTGCCAAATTCTGTTCCAGTTCCCATTGATATAAAACAAATCGCCCAGATCTTAGTGGCGTAAACAACCATTTCATTTGGCTCGTGTGCTCAGGCGTCAAGAATTTAAACAGGCATGGAGGAGACAGTGTGTCTCTGATTTGCAGTGTCTGGGGCCTTCTGTAGAAATACATGAGGTCTGGGCTGTTCCCAAGGTTGGGGACAAAACTATTTCAAGAAAAACTTAGCAAAGCTGTCTGGTGCTGAAATGCTGAGCTCAGCTGAGACTGTCGGCCAGAAGATTTGCATGTGGCCAAGCTCCCCAGCCCCATGGCTTTGAGAGCCAGGGCCCAGCACAGGGCTCGGAAGAGCAAGGTGGAAACCGCATGCCTGCCTGTACACGCTTCAGATGTGCAGGGACATGCCTCCGGCATATCCTGTGCACTGGGGAGTCAAAATCCACCCAAGATTTAAGGGAAAAGGATTTAGATCCCACAACTCAATGAGAGACGCATTGGACAGTTTTGTGGCCATTTAAAAAAACTTGCCGCGTGCGTTATGCCAAATTAGATTAACCAGCCAGTTATAAATAGTGAACCTGCCAGATAACTGAGAATAGACGATTTTCTACCAGTTTGTTAGTGGAATCCCTCCATCCGTCCACCATCTCTCCCTCCGCCCCCGATCCACGCATCGGCACTCCTGTTCCTCGAGCATCCCAGTCCCCGCTGCGGCCCCAGGATGAGCTCCACAGAGCAGTCTCTGCTGTCCCTCTGGTTGCTGTCCCCTGGCCAACCCCTCCATCCTCACGGCCTTGACCCTGTCCCAGTAGGCCCCTCCCAGTCCTGGTGACAGCAAAGTCCTCCCAAGCATGGGAGGACCTTCACATCTGCTATCCACCCAGAGATCAGAAAGTTCTCTCTAAAATGAAAGTTAGACTGGCTCTTTCTCACTCCTGACGTCCAGGGGCACGTGGCTTCCCAGGTGAGCCAGGTGCACAGCAGCGAAATCTGGGCTCTAGGGCCCAGGGCCCTGTCTCTCTGTCCCACCTTGTGATCTCCGCCTCCTCCTTCCTTGGCTGCTCTCCTGAGAGACATCAAGCCTCAGACAGAACTCTGCCTGGGTTGCTGGATAGACCACACTCCACCCCTCTTCCTCCCCTTCTCTCCCTCCATCCCTCTCTCCCCTCCCCACCTCTCTCCTCTGCCCTCTCTCCTTGGCCCTGGTGAGCTGTGTCCCATGCATGGCACCTTCTTCACTTTGCCCTGCACAGGGGTCATTCCAGCGTGGGGCAGATGCCGTTCCCCGGAGCAGCTTTTCCTGACTGCTAGAACAGTTCTAGAAGCAGGCTTCTTGCTCCATATTGTGTTTCTGGCACCAGGCAGGACATCTTGCACCTAGAAGCAGCACAGAGGCGTTTGTGAGATTTCTTCGGGAGCTGTTTTCTGCAGGACTGTGGTCACTTCAGGCCAGGACGGAAAGAGGACACGCTGAACCCCCAGGTCCACGTTGGTCCCCCAACGTGCGCTGCTTGGTGAGAGGCTCTTTTTAAATTTACTGCTGAGATTCCGGGGCAGTGTGGTAGGAGCTGACAGGCCGAGCTGGCAGCAGGGGCGGGAGGCTAGAGAAAGAGTGGGTGGTGAGTGTGGCCCCAGTGTCCCAAACCCGCTCACTCAGTGTCTAGGGGCAGAGCTTGCCATGGGGCGTGCGTGGGTCCCACCAGGCATTTGTGGCCAAGGAAGACAAGAGCAGGAAGCAGCGTGTGCAGAGCGCAAGTCTGCCGAGGGCACGGCAGGAGGGCCCGGGCTGGGCCGGTGCCACACTCCGAGGTGTGTGTGCCGCTCAGATTTGCAAAGAGAGAAGGGACGTGTGGTCCAGGTGATGCACATACGTGCCGTGCTGTTTCTTTGCAATTCGCAGATAATTCTGACGGGATGATGTGTGAGGAGACGGACAGGGAGGATGGGCCAGGCGGTGCGAGGTGTGGGAAGACTGACCGCCAGCCTGCAGGGGGCCCTGCTTCTTTCTGCCGGCAGCCTCTGCCAAGTCCTCTGGGAACATTCTAGAAGCAGACTCTAGGTACAACATCCCTTGAGGGGCTCTGTGGGCCCACGTATACGCGGTTTTGCAACCTGCACTCTGCACCACAGTTTGGAGCCGCCACAGAAGGGAGGAAAAGGACCTGGGGCAGGGCCTGTCACAGATTTGGGGGTGCAGGGCCATTTTACAGGTTTGGGGGTGCAGGGCCATTTTACAGGTTTGGGGGTGCGGGGCCATTTTACAGGCTTGGAGGTGCAGGGCCATTTTACAGGTTTGGGGGTGAAGGGCCATTTTACAGGCTTGGAGGTGCAGGGCCATTTTACAGGTTTGGGGGTGCAGAGCCATTTTACAGGTTTGGGGGTGCAGGGCCATTTTATAGGCTTGGGGGGTGCAGGGCTGTGTTACAGGTTTGGGGTCACAGGGTCACATTACAGCCTGGGGGGCAAGTGTGACGGACCCTCTCATGACTGAAGGACTCTGATGAACTGGCACTTTCTGCGTCATTCATGACCCACCCCTGAGTGAGATGTTCCTGTTTCCAGTTTGTTCGTGGGGAAACTGAGGCCAGAAGGGTGAGCTGCATGTGCAGGCTCACAGGTAGCGGGGGCAGGGTTGCAACGGAGCCCAGTTCTGCAGCGGTCCCTACCCCACCCCGAGGAGCCAGGATGCCCAGTGGTCACTGTGACCGTGCGGGTTCCCAGGCCGCCTGTGCTGCAGCCCCTTCCGCCCCCCCACCCCCATGTCTATGTCCTGGTGATGCAAGGGCTGAGGAAGGGCCCGCGCTCCCCACAGACACCCTACACGCACAGGAAGCCCCCGTCCCCGCTGTGCACCCCGCTCCTGAGCTCCTCCCTCAGAAGCAGATTCTCAGGGACAGACGGACGAGGGGTGCTGCCCCGGGGGCGGGGGGCCGGAGCGTGTGCAAGCTTCTGGTTGCTCTTCGAGTGGCCACGTGCTGCCCAAGGGCACGTGCCCGGCAGGGCTCCTACTTTCCCAGGGGGCTCCCACCGCGGCCCCCTGCACCTGTGCAAACCTGTGCTTTCCTGGAGTCCCCGCTCCTTGACGAGCTGGGGGGGTCTGGACAAGACGGGGCGACTGCTCACAGAGGGGCTGTGCTGCCCCCACCCCCGCCCGCTGCTTCAGCACCAGATGTGTCTAATTATTGCTGCGCGCTACATACCCGAGTGGCATTTCCCCTGGAGCGGGAGCGGCTGTGCGTGTGTGTGTGCGCGTGTGCGTGTGTTTGCGTGTGCGTGTGCGTGTGTGTGTGTGTGTGTGAAAAAGCGTAAACAGATTGTATAACAAAGTGTTCTCTGGCTGTCAGCAAGAGCTTTGAAAATAAAACACTTCCCTCCCGACTCACAATTGGCTGGCAGTCGGCACAGAATGAATAATCGCTCCGGGGACCGCAGAGAGATGTGTGGGAAAACTTTAATTAAAAGCTTGTCAGTACAATTTTACCTGGGTGACATCACCCGCGTGAAATGCCGCTGCCGGGCTTTGTTGTCTGTGGGATCCGGGGTGCACTCTCGTTCTGCTGACAGCAAACAATTCGGAGAGGCCTCTAAGAGCCGGCGGTGGGTGGATGGGCGTGGGCGGGAGCTGCGGGCCCAGGAGAAGCCCCATTCTCTGCGGGGCGGCTCTCCTCATTAGCAGCTGGATCAGCGCCCTGGTGTTCCGGGGGCGGGAAGGCCTCGGCCAGGCCCTGCCAGGCGAAGCCAGCTGCGTTCCCTGGACTTTCGGTCCAGTCTTCAGGCCATGCCAGGCGTGGGCACTGGGATGCATCCGACCCAAAGGGCTCCCAAGCCCCGGTGGTCAGAGAAGGCAGGGCAGGGGACCCCTCCGCCCGAGCAAGGCAGGCGGTGCCCCGGCCAGAGCCCATACTCGGTCCCTGGCACCTCCCCTGCCCCAGTAGAAGCTGCTAGAAGAGGTGGCCTGGTCTGAGCCGGAACGTTCAGGTTTGCCAGGGCAGGCAGTGCACATCTGGGGTTTGTGTCCTTCCAAACACACCCCCCTCCACTCTGCCTCCCTGCTCCGCGAGCCCATTATGGTCAGAGGTGCTCTCTCCTGCCAAGGTGTTTGCATCACTCGGAGTGAGTCATCAAAACAAATACCGAAAGCGCCTCGGCCATTGAGAAAGACTTTTGAGGTTAGAAAGAAAAGCCGAGCTTTCACCCACGTAGATACCGTGAGAGTCCAACAGCGAGCTCGGCCGAAAGCTGCAGGAGGTTCGCGCCCCGTGGGTTGTGGGCTTGGCGATGGAGCCTTCGTTCCACGTGGGTTTCTTTTGTTTGTCACTAATTTGTTACAAGCTTGTGTTCCTAATGTTAACGGATTAATTGCAAGTCATAGCAATTAAATACTAATTAATTCATTTTCTGAACTATGCCTTTCTTTTATCTATAACTGTTTGCCTGACACACACGTATTTTGGTAGCAATTAGACATTACAGTGGAACCCGGCGCTTTCCAAACTGTGTTTGGACAAGCAAACAGGCAGCGGTGTTACTTTTATCCGTCACTTAAAATCGTTGTGGGTGGGCAGAGGGAGCATCGGCTGAAATAGTGGCCTGGGTGGGGGTGAGCACGTGGCCCCTAAGATGCTACCGTGGTTGTTTTGTGGCTTTATCTGGGCTGAACCCTGCTCACGTGTGCAGCTGGCTCAGAGGCCTTAGGGCAACCGCAGGTCTGGCTCCCGGCAGGCAGGCGAGGCAGGAGCGGACCCAGGCCC
>CAUYRT010050640.1:0-15843 GCA_963574885.1 Lepilemur ruficaudatus | reverse complement strand
ACTGTCTTTCTGAATAGTTTTTCTCTGAAATAACTCAAGTATGGCTTTGGTTTTATTATAGATTTCACTTGGAGGCAGTGAAGGAAAATAACATGCTTCACAGGCTGTCCTTGCTAATCTAGGAGCACCTAGTCTGGGGCTAAGGATAAGAGTGGACATTTTGGGCCCGGCGTGGTGGCTCAAGCCTGTAATCCTAGTACTGTGGGAGGCTGAGGCGGGCGGATCGCTCAAGGTCAGGAGTTCGAAACCAGCCTGAGCAAGAGCGAGACCCCGTCTCTACTAAAAAAAATAGAAACAAATTAATTAGCCAACTAAAAATACATAAAAAAAAATTAGCCGGGCATGGTGGTGCATGCCTGTAGTCCCAGCTACCCAGGAAGCTGAGGCAGAAGGATCACTTGAGCCCAGGAGTTTGAGGTTGCTGTGAGCTAGGCTGACGCCACGGCACTCACTCTAGCCTGGGCAACAGAGCGAGACTCTGTCTCAAAAAAAAAAAAAAAAAAAAAAAAAAGAGCGGACATTTTGTAAATACTTGTTAAGTGACACAGCCTTTCCATAGTAAAATAGTTTCAGTGGTATAGAAATATCACTAAACTTTCAAACTCTTCAATATCTATATGAAATAGACACTTTCTTACGTTAGAACATCACACAATTAAACAAGATGGAAATTGATGGCTTCAAATAATCAGTTTGCTCATAATTACTTGATTTACTCAGCAAATATTTAATGAGAATCTGTGATGTGTTAGGTACTAAAGATATTAAAGAGATAAAACTGACCTCTGATATCAATGGCCGTCCAGGTTTACAAGAGAAATAACATCATACTTGAATATTTCCTGGAAGATAATTTAACTTAATATATTGTAATAACATTTCAATTTATGCTGTTAGATATTTGGAGAATATGAATCTAGAAGGTGCCTACATGATCCCTGATGCACCAGAAAGACATGATTATGAGTAATAAAGTTTAAATGGAGTAAAGGGAGAGAAATATAGCCAAAATATTCTCATTCTTTTTTTCAGCTACAGCTATTCATGCTCAGATGCAGCCACGCACAATATAATGATATTTTGGTTGATGATGGACCACATATATGATGGTTAGTGGCCCCATAAGATTATAATAAAGCTAAAAAATTCCTATCACCTAGTGATGTCATAGCCACCATAATTTCATAGTGCACTGCATTACTCAAATGTTTGTGGTGATGCTGGTATAAACAAACCTACTGTACTGCCAGCCATATAAAAGTATAGAACGTACAATTATGTCCAGTACATAATACTTGAAAATGATAATAAATGACTATGCTACTAGTTTATACATTTACTATACTATACTTTTTATTATTATTTTAGAGTATACTCCTTCTGCTTGTATATAAAAAAAAGGTTAACTGTAAAGCAGCCCCAGGCAAGTCCTTCAGGAGATATTCCAGGAAAAGGCATTGTTATCACAGCAGATGTCAGTTCCACGCATGCTATTACCCCTGAAGATCTTCCAGTGGGACAAGACGTGGAGGTGGAAGACAGTGATATTGATAATCCTGACCCTGTGTAGGCCTAGACTAATATATATCTTAGTTTTTGATGGAAAACTTTAAAAAGGTAAAGAAATATTTAAATTAAAAAAGCTTAAAGAGGATAAAAAGAAAGAAAGTACAGCTGTACAGATGTACAATGTTTTAGAGTTTTAAGCTGTGTTATCACAAAAGAGTTTAAAGGTTTTTAAAAATTAAAAAGTTTATAAAATAAAAGAGTTACAGTAAGCTAAGGTTAATTTATTACTAGAGAAAGAAAAATATTTTTCATAAATTTTGTGTAGCCTAAGGATACAGTGTTTATAAAGTTTCTAGTAGCGTACAGGAATCTCCTAAGCCTTCAGACTCACTCACCACTCACTCACTGACTCACCCAGAGCAACTTCCAGGTCTGCAAGCTCCATTTATGGTAAGTGCTCTATACAGGTATATCAGGTTTTAATTGTATAGCATATTTTTACTGTACCTTTTCTATGCTTAGATGTGTTTAGAGACACAAATATTTACCACTGTGTTACAATTGCCTACAGTATTCTGTACGATAGCATGCTGCACAGGTTTATAGGCCAAGAACAATAGGCTATATACCATATAGCCTAGGTGTGTAGTAGTCTATATAATTTAGGTTTGTGTAAGTGTACACTATGATGTTCCACAGGGACAAAATCACCTAACAACACATTTCTCAGAACATATCCCCATCATTAAGCAATGCTTGACTATACATCTGTACAGGAGGAAGAAGTGAAAATTATAGACAATGTCAGACTGTAGCATAAATAGCAATGGAATAGGAATTAGGGCAAGAGGGATCTCAGTTTCCTCATTATAAAGTAAAGGTGGTGTTTTTTATGTTATTTCTCTGTTATATGTGTGTATTAAAAACTGTTAAGAACAATATAAAGTATCCTTAACACCTTTTTACATTCCTGAATATCCAGAGCTACAGAGATACAAACATAAAGAGAAAAAAATCTCTATAAACTATACAGTAAAAACTAACTGATTTATTGTCACATCTCATCACAAGTAAGATGGCATTAGTTTTAGGTCTGCAAGCTATATGCAATACTTTTGTACTATTCAGGATGAAATGATTTCTTCCCAAGAATCATAAACTTGGCTTTTATTTTTTCTGCTTATCTAAATATGAGCTAGAAAATTACCGCACTAATTGTGAGTCCAGAGTCATTCTTAACACTTAGATTATGGAGAAATATCACATTCTCTTAGCACATACTGCTCACAACACCACCTACAGAGAACCCTTCTGAAACCTTGTCAATATGGAAGAATTATTTAGAGCAGTAGTTCTCAAATGGAGGGGGAAATGAGCAGTGTTATTTCTGAACTAATTGGATTTTTTTAAGTATTCTGTCACTTCAGAATGACTGTCTTTATAATCAGAATGGGATTGTGGGTGAGGTGCTTGTAATTTGAAAAATATCATACATATGCAAATCCTTTCTCTTCTGCTCACCAAAAGACAAATTAATCAGAATCATCCAGGAACTTTTGCAAAAACTCTCAAATTGCCTTATAATTCTGATACATACTCTGTCTATACCTTACCTTCCACTCATTCTACCTTAACTGAGAAACATTCATTTAAGGGCTTTCAGATAGTCAATAACAAAATCATTTACTAATCATTAATGATCTCAGTGTTCACAAACGCCTTCAATTCTCAGAGAACCCATGGGACAAATTCGTCCACATTTATATCTTGGATGTTTGGAATTGGAGGATAATGAACTTATTCCAAGTTCATTATCGGTGATGTAAAATTCTCTTAGTAACTTAGAACAGAAAAAAAAAAAAATCCTGCTAATCACCAGTTTGGTAAATGGATGTTCTAAATTACTTCCACATCTTTCTCTCTCAATTTCTCTCTCTCTCCCTCTCTCTCTCTCTCACTCTCCAGTTGAGTACACTATGTCTCATCTGCAATTGAAGACAACTTATAAACTCATCACCATCAGAACTAATACAACTTCTCTAGAGGGATGAGAATATTGGCCCCAAATTGGCTAATATCCAAATATTAGCATTTGATCACTGTGGAAATGTCAAACTTTCAATGTCCCTACCTCATTTATTATTAATGAGTAAACAGTAAAGAATTGAAGAAATGGTTGGCACGAGCTACAATGTATGGGACATAAAGATGTTGGATTTTCAGTGTCTATAATATCCGTCTACCATGTTTTTAACCTGCCCAAAATATTCAATTATAAATTTATTCTTTTAACAAATATATATTGATCACTAAATATGTACTTGGCACTCTCCAGGCACTTGAGTTATCCCTTCCACTTATTCCTAGCTCCAAAACAATTAAAATCCAGAAGTGCAGATAAGTCTATATTCTCAATAAGTGTAATAATATCAAATTTTTTCCATAATACTTTTGCAATGTCATATTAAAAATCTTCTATAAGTTAATGTCTAACATTCTCGTTCTCTAAATTAATTTCTGAAAGGATCAAGAATCATCTATTAGAATGTTGTCAATATCTTTGTTAGAATGACTTAGTTCCTTGAAACAATCAATACAGCCACTTTTTTCTTTAAAAAAAACCCCCTCAATTCATTAACAATTAACAATTTTGCTCCTGCCATTTAATTTTCCTGGTTTTTGTAGAATAGCAAATAAAAGTGGGTAGGAATGGGTTGTAGTCAGTATTTTGAAGGAATATATTTTATTGACAATATCAAAACGATCTTTTTTATCTGATAATTTGAAAAAGCACTACTTCTCAGGCATGCAACAAAATTTTTCTTCTTATATAAAAATATGGAACTGAAAATCCTGTGAGATTTTTTAACCAAGAAGACGTAATTATGTTAAAGGAAAGTCTGTTAACCTGCATTGCACACTTGGACTTTTACCAGTTGACACTGGCTTCTAGATTTTGAAGCAATTCTCACTACCGCCTTTAAATTCATTGGATTTTTAAAAATAAACTTAACAACAAGATAATGAGGGCAAATTTAATTTGCTTGAGTAGATTCAATAATGATTACCATTTTTAAAGATTTTAAGTTCACAAATAAATATTTCTAAATATTAATAAAGAATTCACTGCTGGTTTGAGAATGGAAGGGCGTGTATTAAATCAAGAGTGGGTGATGGGGAGCTTTTTGAAACATGGGTACCTTTCCTAGATTCCAATTAGCCCCACCCTAAAAAGATTCACAGTGTCAAAATAGGAGTGGGAATGAGGTTTGTGTAAATTCAAAGACTGCAACAACATTGTATGTTCTAATTTTCCCATCCCTCAGTCCTCTACAAAATTAAATCAGAATCTCCAGGAAGAGCCTAGAGTACATATTTTGAGAAAACTCTACAGATTCTCTTTCATTTTACCAATGTTTTAATCTCATTTTTTCAATTTCATTTACATGAAAAATTGGCATCTTTGAAACAGAATGATGTTTTAAAATACACAGATGCTGCAAATAAAACATCTCATGACTGTTCAACAGAAACATAAGGGCACTGAAATATATTAATTTGTCAGGATGCACATAAATGTGGCTGCACAAAAATTTGGCAGAAGAACAAACCTATTCTGTCAAAGAAAATACAGCACAGTAAACTTAAACACAATTAAATGAGCCAAATTATAACACATCAATAGATGAGCGAGGCATGCCATCAACTATATCTGCATGGTAACTATACAGTTGATTTTCTAGATTTTAGACAAAATATTCACAGAGATTTTAGATGACTAAACTGTGTATATTAGAATCCCATTAATTTGACCAACATTTATTGACTACCTATCATATGCCATGCACTGTGATAAACACCAGGATTACAAAGATGAAAAAAGGCATGGTCCATGTATTCAAGAACCTGACATCTTAGGTCATTTCTTTACTGCATAAGTTTACAGATTGCCCTGTGGTTTTTGAAAATCAACACAAGTCTGGTAAAACATGATTCCTCTATGTTCTGTGACAGGACACTCTTGCCTTACATGAGCATGCAAAGACGAAATTCACTTTGCATTCTGTTTTATTTCAGCAATATATAGACAACAAAAATATATTTCTTTTAAAAATGTCTCATTCATCCATTTTTTCAGTCAACAAATATTTATTGAAGACCTATTTTGTGCTGCATTCCATACGAGCAACTGAAGACAGAGCAATGAAATATCAGTATAATTCTTGTTTTTCAGAACTTCAATTTTATGTTTATTCTTTTCCCAATGACGTAGCTCCCAGAGACATCTATCTGTCCACATTATTCACTTCCTTTTCCTGCTGCTAGAGTTTATTCTCCTTCTCCTAAGATTGTCTAAACTCTCTTCATCTCCATCAACTGTGTTTGGCTTGCTTTATATTTCCTTCTCCATTTAATCTGTTAATAACACACAATTTTATTCTAATATATCAATAAAATATCTCTTTCCTTTCTGTGTGATCATTATGCATTTGTGAAATGTCCTTCTAGATATCATGTATTTAAATCAAAGCAACTCTAGTGGTAGGGATCTCCAACTGAGACAATTGGAGGAAATGTTTGAACTGAATTAACAAGTAGCTATCGATATATACCTAGGCAAAGATTATACCTATAGCCACCTGGTGTTAAATGTTGTGAAAAGTATTTTGGTGCTTAACTGCATTGCCCATCTCCACAGTATGAGGTTCCCAATATAATGCTCACGTCTTCTGTTTTAGAGACTTTGGCATAGACCTGTGATTGATGAATGCAGTCACTTCATAACAGGAGTTTTGTTTTCCATCCTTCATCCTGTTGTGTCCTGCTAATCATGTACTAAAATGAGCAGAGGACATTCATCCTCAAGACTGATTAACAATGTCTAGTTCAAACACACTTTGTCAACCTAGTCTGCAGTCAGGCTAAGCCAGTAATCATGAATGCTTTCCGATTTGTTGTCACAAATTTTAGTTGTCAGATTACAGTTTATATCAAGGCCACCTTTTAAAGAAAAAATAATATTTATATGTTAGGCACTGTGCTGCTTCTTTATACCTGCCATCTCATGTAGTTCTCTTTATGGGTCTTAGGAGTCAGATTGTCTCTCTCCATTTTACAAATACATTGTGATTAAAAGAGGCTAAATCTTTGGCCACAGTCATGTAGCTAATGAGTTTAAAAGTTAAGATTAAAGTAAGTGGAACAAATTTCAATGGTGCCAGAAATAAACTCCGACAAAAAATACATGTGTCACCACTTACCACAGTGACCAACAGTCTACCTTTATTCTTTGTGGTTCTAAAGTAGTTATTTTGTTGATTTTTTTTCCATTTTAGAAGCTTGTATAAATGCAACCTTAAGAGGAGTAACGTCTGAGGTTTTCAACTATTGGACATTCAAGCATATCTCCAGGGAGTTTTTCTTTTTTTTTTTTTTTTTGTGAATTCTATGCCTTATACCTAATTTCACAAAATGTAGGACACCGTTTATTGTAAAATGCACCAGTATTCTGTGTACCATTAAGAAAAAATATGCCAAGTAACCATGACAATGATAATTATCATTTTTATTTCATAGGCTTAAAGTTGATCTCAAATTAAGAGATGTTATAATGTGAAAAATGTGCTTTCTATAATTGACAAAATAACATAAACACTTTGAATAAGAATAAAGTAAATCAGATGGAATTTAGAGTATCACCAAAGAGCAACTTTACCTGCTTTATCATTTTAATGGAGATTACTAAAATTGCTAGATACTTTTAATTAAGCAGCTTGGGAGACTATAAATTAAATAGCTGTGTTATTGCAGATTTTGGCTATGCACAATTATATTCAGAAGACTATAGTTGCTATAGCTATGAGTGTAAATAAGAAAATACTAATTTAATATCTATCATTTAATATCACTTTGTTCTCCACAACGTAAAGGCAAAGTAAGGAAGACACAATATTCTGTTTCTTGGAATATTAACTCTGAGGTGAAGATAGTGAACTGTGTTTGAATTTAAATAGATAAACCGATCTGCAACCTAATCTCACTTACGAAATGTTTCTGAGAACCTTTGTATTCAGTTCAGACACAACCATCATTGCTAACCTTGTCCCAAGAATACCATATCACTGCTGGTACAACTTGCAATATTCTCTGTTCCCTCTGTTACAACTGTAGCCTTAGCACATTAACTATCTTAACAAGACTTCAACATTAGTAGAAAAAAGTATTTCCTGCCTTTAAATAGTATCCATTATCTTTAACAAATAAGCAAACATCTGACTAGATAGTAGTAGAAATAGCATAAATCTTGCAGTTGAAATTGAATTTGGATCACCACTGAGACTCAATTTCTTAGATGTAAAATATAATAATTAAATGAGGTAAAATTAATACATTCCTAATACAAAGTCATGTGATGCATAAAATAGCAGTTAAAGTATGGGAAAAGAAACTGAGGAGAGTATTTATCAACCTACAAGAAGTAGTCTAAAGCCAAAATAAGAAGGCATAACAAATATTCAAAAAAAAAACAAAAACCACAAATATTCAAGGTGCCATTGCGATGAAATATTTACAGATACATTTATAATATGCTAGGGGAGGGGGATCCTTAACTGATTTGCTACTTGGAGATTGTCACCAGACAGTGACTAACTCCTACAACTGAGAACTTATTGCTCATCTAAACTAATTTTAAACAGTTAATAAAACTTGCCTAGAGTTTTTCAGATCATTGAATCCAAGGTAGGTATCTTAAATATTAAGAGAAAAACTTATATGATTGACAATTTAAGAGAAACACATTCTGGCTTTTCCTAATGTGTGAATAGGAACTAAAAAGCAATTGGGATTATTTTCTGCATATTTGATTTTTATCCAAACTTGAGGTGAGAGAACAAAATAATTGGAAAGGCTTCTAGGCACTGACTGACAAAGCTACAGTTATACAGTTACATGGATTTTGGAGCAGAGTATAGGAAGAAAAAGTAAAGTAAAGAGAAGTGTCAGGAGAATGAAAATGGAAGGGAGAGATGAACAAATAAAAGTAGTGTGAGCATTAAATTGCAACTCTGAAATAGATTGTGTACATTAACAAGTAGCTTTTACATCACTAAATACTACACATTTACATTAGAAGAGAAGACTGGGTACAGTGGTGGGCACCTGTTGTCCCAGCTACTGGGGAGGCTCAGGCGGGAGGAACCCTTGAGCCTTGGAGTTCCCATTTCTACAGAACAAAACAAAACAAAAAGAAATTTTAAAGAAGAATGTAGAAGATCAGTCTTAGTGAAAATTCATAGTTATGAAAAGATTTTAAATAAGCAACACTCACACTTTTTGTTTTACTTTCAATATTTCAAAACAGGCAAAATTTTGCCTAATAATTGGTTTTAGGAAACAAATTTCAAATAAGCAGACACAAATTTGAAACATCTAAAATTCATTTTTCTGATATATGTGATTATTAGAATTTCTACGATTATTTTTGAGTGAATAATTTTCTCAGCATATCATATCTACTTTTAGAAAGAATAGTGAAAATATTCTTTAAGTTTGTTCCTTTTAGGATTCTCCAAAATTCCCCCATAATGAGAGACTAGGGTATATTCACCTAGCCTCATGGGTCCTGCTCTACTTTCTCTATATTTTATATTCTCAGCAGGGAACTGCTAATGTTTCCTAAAATATATCATATACCATTGTCAGCTAGCCTTCAAATTAGTTATATACCTGAAGCTATTATATTTGAAGAAACTTTTCAATTAATACCAAATTACATTGACAGGTTTCATTAAACACATTTATTCAACATAAACCCTACTGAGTCAATTGTTTTATAACAATTTTTAATTTTAAGGTAGTCACACACTGAGAAGCTAACAATATCTTATTTTCAATGAATATTATTTTTCCTTTTACACAAGTAATAAAATATTTCATATGGTCAGATTTACAATTGCACAACTCTTAGGTAAGCTCTTACATTGCCTAAGTTCTTACATTAGCAGATTCGCTACACTTACTGGCAGGGTGGAATTTTGGTGAGAATTCCATCTCTATACCCCTGTTACTGAACACTGTACTTAATATAGTACAATAAGGAAAGATGGTCTCATAGAAGTATTTTCAAAAGAAAACAAAAATGTTAGAAGCATTGACTATATAGTTCAATTGCCTATTTTTCAAATAAAGAAACTGCAGACCTCTCCCTCTTGTCTGTAGTCAGTGATGTCTATACTGTTGGCTTCTCTTCATCAAAGGAAAAACATTAGTTGAAACCAAATCATTTCATGTACAATATTCCTTTTTACAGATGTATTTATTAAGCATTGAGTATCCAGAAATGAATAAATACAGTTCTCTGATCTGAAAGATCTGCAGTCTAGTGGGGGAGGAAAATGACAAATAATAATTTACCAAACTAATGTCATAATAAAGGTGTATGTCATTTGCCAGAAAGCACCGAAGGTGGAAAGTTTTATTTGCTAACCAAACTTAGAGTAACTTTTATTTCTGATCTCTCTGCCTTCTGACCCTGCTCGCCTTTTAAATAAATAACATTTAAATCCTGGTATTTTAAAATTGATGTTTTTTATGCTGTGCTAGATGGCATTTCATCAAACAACTTAATGAATCCATAATATATAGCACAGTGATCTCCAGTATTCCCTTATCTAGTAAATCGATCATTACATTACGGAAGAATATAAGAGTAGTTTTTCATAAACTTTCTTTAATAAATTATTGATATTGACCATTTTTTAGACATTTTATTCCCAACTGTTCACATTTCAATAGTACATTTTGGGTCACACATTTAAACCAGTCTGTAAGTCATATGACTGAAATTTATGAAAACGTTCTATACTTTTGAACTATATTCATCCCAGAGTGGAAAACCTACATTCCAAACTGTGCAGGGCACTGAATCTAAAAAGGAAGCCAAATAGGCTTTCCTAACATTGTTTCTGTAAAGTGTGATAAAGCAACTCTTAGGTAAACTCTTATCTTACCTAAGCTCTTATCTTTGTAGATCCCACCACACATACTCTTTGCCCATTTTATTTTTTAAAAAATTTACAATGATAAAAATCATGATAAGAAATAAAAGATTAAAGCTACTGAGAAACTAATTAATACATTGAGTGTTCCATAAAATTTTATATGCATGTAAGTTATTTCATCCTCAGAAAAAGTCTATGAAGTACCAGTAATTATCCTCATATTAAATATGTAGAAATTAACACTCTGAAAGTTTAAGAGATTTGCACAAGGATATACAATAAGTAAATAGCCTAAGCTGGACTTCAAAATCTATTTTCAAATTTCATAGTAGCATAGTTTTTAATCTAAGATATAATATTTTCACTTCTTCTAAATCTCTCTATACTTAAAAATGACACACTACTATGGTTATAAGCTTCTTGATATTGGAACATATATGAAATAAATTATAAATGACTAAAGATTATTATAGTTAATCACAAAAATCACATGAAGAAAGGAAACAGACTTTGGGGCTAGAATTAAAACTTAGTTTTGTCACTTACTGTGTCACTTACTTGAGCAAATGCCTTAAGTTCTCTCAGTTTTTGTTCCCCTTCTATAAAATGATAATAAATCTCACATCATACTTTGGATAATGATGCATTGCATACAGTACTTTGGTGGCGGATTAACTCTAAGAAAATATACAGGGCAATAGCTGTCTTAGAGCAGGCATGTAATAATTATTAGCTAATATTAAATTTATTCTAGGAAAAGCTATATTAGGAATTGGGTTTATTTTTAAAGTTGCTAATAGTATTTTTGATAAAGTAAGACAACTTCAAAGTTAAGTTTTAAGGCATTATTTCGTCTTTGTTTAGCATTTGTATAGTCTATGAATTTCAAATAGCTAATTAATTTAACAAAGTCGTCTCCATTTAAGTAATAATAAATTCTTAAAGACAGCATCACTAGAGACTAGCATATAGTGTATTCTGTGGGGTCACTGGAATTAAAATGTTATGAATCTCCTCAAAATTATAGTTAATTGGAAAGTTGTTTAGCAATGAGTCTACCAAAGTCATTATTTGAGAAACTAATATCTAAAGTAATGGGAACGGCAAAGAAGTGAGTGTAACATATTGATAAAATTTCCCTTTGAGATATTTTCTGATAACTAATCTGAGGAGAAATAAGGAGAAAAATCTAGAAAATAAGGGGAAAAAACTTCTTTGACAAAAACTTAAAAACTAGGCATAAGTTTTGGCAGTCTCACAATTCTGGGGTTATAACAATTGGAATCTTGTGTTCTCCAAGGAGGAAGGTCTATGGTAAATACTTAGGGCTTTCAGTTGAGATCCCCAAAGGGCTATATTCTACTGTAAAGGCAAACTGGAATTAGAACGGCATTCAAAAATTCTGAAAGTATTTCCATCCCTATATGGTTAAAGGTGATCTTGTTGCCTATCAGAAAGAAAGTAAACAAATCCTCTCTGGAGGAAGAAAGCATCATCTAGAGCCTCTAAAACTTGTGCTACAAAATGGTAGCATGTGCCAAATAACAATAAACCAAGACCAAAAGCCACGTGATAAAAATAGATTCACAGGTAGTCCATTTATGTATTGTAGCAATCAGACAGGAACCTTAATTATAATTAATATAATTAATGTGTTCAAGAAAATAGATAAGATGGAAAATTTTACTAGGAACTAAAATCTATTAAAAACAATCAACTGGAAATTCTAGACAATAAAAAATAAAATAGATTAAATTATAAATGTAATAGATACGTTTAACAAATGATTAGACACTCTAAAAATGAAGATTATTAACTAGGAAACAAATCAGTAGAAATACAGATTGAAGTACAAAGTTGGAAAAAGAATTAAAAATATATAAAAAGAATGACTGCCATAATTGAAAAATATCTAACATGCATGAAATTGGAGTTCAAACCAGAATGGAATGAAAGAATATTTGAGGATGTATTTGGCAGGGAGTGCTAAAAGACAGATAAAACCAGCCATCAACATCAAATCTGTAAAAGGTATCAAAAAGCTCTAAGAGGAAGGAGAATAAAAAAGAAATGTACACAGGCACATGGGCTGTACATCTGCTGAAAAAGAAAGAGAAAAAAGCTTAAAAGAGGGTAGAGGGGTAAAAAGGACATTACAGTCACATGAATGACAGACGATAATTATGACTCAGAGCTCACTTGAGCCGACATAATGTAAGTCAGAAGATGATGAAATGACAGCTTTAGAATCCTGAAAAAAATGCCAACCTAAACTCCTACAGTCAGTGAAAATATCCTTAAAATATAGGGAAGATGAAGAAATGTTGAGATAAACATCTGAGAAAAGTCATTTAAAGGACAACTGTAATAAAAGATATAATAAAGCAGTTCTTTAGGAAGTAGAAGTACAGTAACATAAAAGGAGGGATAAGTTTGGCAAGTGTAGAAATGAGGATAGATCTAAATGAATATTGACTGTTCTGAATAATAAAGTCTTGAGGCATGTGAAGTATATATGCATGTGTGTGTGTATATATGTAAATGTTTGCATATATGTGCATATAGATTTCTACATATGTCAATGACTATATATTTGTTTATATATGTGTGTTTATATATATGTATGTGTGTATATATAATTAGAATATATGATGCCAATAGCACAAACCTCAGAATATAGACAAATAGACTAAAAATGTGTAAGGTCATTGTATTGTTCAGGAAATGGTAAAAATATTAATAAAAAGTACGCTGTTGAAACTTTTGGAGATATCACTTAAAGAATAATAAATATGTGTATAACAATATAGAATAATAACAGGATACTTAAAAATTATTATACATGATTACTCCAAAAGCAAGTAGTAATGAAGAAAATAAATGAACAAAACCAAATAGAAAAACAGAGGGAAAAGGTAAGGCAATTCATTTAAATTCCCCATGTATCAGTACTTATATTGATTATATGAAATTTGAATTAATGGCTGCAAACTTTTTAAAAAGATTGTCAGACTGAATACTAAAACAAAACCAAACTATGCACTGCTTACAATGGATACACACCAAATATAAAAAGACAAAAGACAGTTTAAGTAAAAAAGATGAAAAAATTTGCCATGCAAAGGTCATCAAAATTTTTAAAAAGCTGATATTAATATCAAACAAAATATAATTCAAGGAAAGGAGAAAAACATAAAGACATAAAGAGAGTATCTCATAGCGATTGTATCTGGGTTCTCTAAAGAAATAGAACCAATAGGATGTATACCCATCTACCTATCCATATCTTTATTTATAGATATCTGTATTTATATATCTATTTAAAAAGAAAGTTATTATAAGGATTTGGCTCTCATGATTATGGAGGCTGAAAAACCCCAAGATTTACAAGCTGGAGACTTATGAGCGCCGATGGTATGGTTCCAGTCTGGAGGCCAGGAGGCTGCAGACCCAGAAAATGCCCTTGTTTTAGTAAGAGTCCAAGGGCAGGGAAAAAATTGATGCCCCATATCAAAGGCAGTCAGGTAGGGGAAGTTCCCTATTTTTCTCAAGAGGGTCAGCCTTTTTTTCTATTCAGGCCTTCAACTGACTTAATGAGGGCTACGCGCATCAGAGAGGGCACTTTGCTTTACTCAGTCTACTGATTCAAATGTCAGAGACAAACCATGAAATGGGTAGTAGGAAGGGTAGAAGACCAGCCAGAGAAAATTACATCACAGGGATCTATGAAAATGCATATGAGAGAAAGAGCTTTAAACACCTACCAGGCTTAGAAACAGAAAGCTAACTTGGCAGTATTTAACAAGTAATGTTTTGATCCCTATTTTTATACCTTCTGTCTTTCTTTAATCCTAGAGGGTCTTAGAATTTATGTTTCTGGGAATAAAATATTGCCTTCTTTAGATTTTCTTTATTCACCCACAATGCTTTAAAAAAATCAGTTTTAAAAACAGCTTAACTCATATTTGTTAGATTATTCTCTTATTCTGACTTTAAAGAGGATTCATACTACTACATGCAGTTCATTATAATTTGCAAATTTCTAGTCTCTGTGGGTGTGTCCTCAGCTACATAAAGGATTCTATTTGGAAACACAAGAAAAATGAGAAAGAGACCATGGAGTAGTTGCCCTGTTTTCTTCTTGATGGTTTTTTCCTTGCCAAACTAATTAAGTAAACAAGCTGAGTTTCAATTTTAAAAATAAAAAAAACATGCATTTACAGTTTCCCAAATATCTTTTCATTTTCATACATAAAAGGAAATACTACAAGGATTTAATTATAACAAGACTTTGACATTTGTGGCATAAATGTGATAGGTTTGTTAATGTTTGTGTACCTTCTCTAAATAAAGAAACAAACCAAAGGATCTAGCAAGCCCGCCTGAGAGCTGTCCAGCAGGTGACAAGCTGAAAATTTGTCGCATGGATTCCATAATAGTAGCAATTAGCTGGCAGTTCCTGCACTCATCAGGCAAAAATGCTGTCATTCCTTGTAGAATTTTGTAGTACAGAGAAGAAGCATTAAGGAAATTAATGCAGTCCTATGGAGGTGTTAACTGTTAAAGAAAAGAATTGCTAGCAGCCTATATTGTGAAATGTGCAATTTACTGCAAGAATCTATGAATGAGGACCTAAAATATTACTTTTTGAGGGGTAAGACTGAGGGCCCTCAGCAGTTGCCTTCACTTCATTCTACAAATGTTTTAAACTTCTAAGGTCAGCCACCACGCAGACAAAGATGGGAAGGATCCTGTTGGGAAATGCTGCACAATGAGGTAGTTAATAAAAATAAGTTCAAGGATTTTCCAAAGAAAAAAAATTTTCAAGTCCTGATTGGAATGTCAGCCAAAGGATCATATCTTACCTAAAGTCTTCTAACTCTGTGTATTAACTATTTCATCTAAGATTTTTCACAGAAAGGGGATATTTTAAAAAGAAGCATTTTCTTCTTTTTCCTGCTTCTGAAGATAGCTCTAAAAAGGTCTGATAGACTATATTTAAAATTCAATTATGCTTCTAGTCTTAGAGGTTTCATAGATTCATTCTATTTATGTATTGATAAAATGGAAGCAAAACAATGAAAATCATTCCTCTGCCAATATCTAGCTGTCTTTCTCTCTCTCTCTCATTTCTGTTTGTTATAATGAACAGTTACTTCAGCTTGGAACACTCTTTGTTTGATTTGAATCTCAGTTTAGACACTCCTTCCTCTAGAAGTATTTTCTTGACTCTTCCAAACATTAGAAACTTATAGAAGAACTCGGAATTCTTCCCAAAATATAGGATTTGTACAAAGGCACATTAGAAGAACATAAATGTTTAGGCCGGGCG
>CAUYRT010050639.1:0-15544 GCA_963574885.1 Lepilemur ruficaudatus | reverse complement strand
TCGTCCAACGAGTCCTGGAATTTCGGATGCATTTCAGCACAACGCACAGCAGCCTTACGGTGTGAAGACACCTGGAGGGACTGGTGCTTCCGTGTGCAATTCATCAGGGGATTCTCAGCAGCTTGATATTCAGCAGATCCTTCTGTGGGAGCCTGATCCTCCCTGGGCCTCTATTTCCTGTGAAATAGATGAGCTGGTCCAGGTGTATGGCCTACCTGATGAAGAAGATTTCAATACCTTAGATCGGTACCTCTTCCCAGTGTGACTTGTTCAAGAGCTATGGCCAGCACTGCTATGCAGTGTGAATACACACCCATAGCTGCTGAGAAAGATCCGTGATCAAGATCCTGACTACTTCAGAGATAGTAGTTGAAAAATATCAGAGCCTAGGGATTTATCTTTTTCTGTAAGAAAAAATAAAATCTTCTTACGTTTCATGATTTGCCTGTATTTTCTGTATTCCATTTGACTGACTCCTCACCCCAATTTCAGGTTTTTTTTGAGACAGTATCTCACAGTATCGCACAGTATGTCAACACCCCAGCTAGAATAGTGTCATCATAGTTCACAACAACCTCAAACTCCTGGGCTCAAGCAATCCTCCTGCCCCAGCCTCCTGAGTAGAGGGACTACAGGTGCACACCACCAGAACAGCCCAACTTTTTGTATAGTTTAGTAGAGATGGTGTCTCCCTCTTGCTCAGGCTGGTCTTGAATGCCTCACCTCAAAGGATCCTCCTGCCTCGGCCTCCCAGCATGTTAGGATTGCAGGTGTGTGCCACTGGGCCAGTATCAAAGATAGTCATCAGGGGAGTATTTTCTGCATTATGGTAAAATAGGAAGTTCCTGACTCTTCCTTTACCCACAGATGCACTGAATAAATATATTCGCATGAGTCAGTTCTCTCTGAGAGAAAATCAGAAATTAGGTGAGAGAGTCGTAACAAACAGATAATTAGGAAAAAATCCACATCAGACAGGTAGGAAAAGCTGAGGCATTCAGCAACAAAACCTACCCCTTGGCTGGGCAGAGTGGCTCATGCCTGTAATCCTGGCACTCTGGGAGGCCAAGGGAGGTGGATTGCTTGAGCTCAGGAGTTCAAACCAGCCTAAGCAAGGGTGAGACTCCGTCTCTACTAAAAATAGAAAAATTAGCTAGGCATTGTCATACCTGCCTGTAGTCCCAGCTACTCAGGAGGCTGAGGCAGGAGGATCCCTTGAGCCCAGGAGTTTGAGGCTGCACTGAACTATGATGACACCCCTGCACTGTAGCCAAGAGGACAGAGTGAGACTCTGTCTCATAAACAAAACAAAATAATAACAATAAAAAAGTCATCCTGGACACCGAGCCATACTATCAAGAAGGAATTCCTAACACCCAGCTTCTTCCTCAGGAGAGAAGGGATTGGACCACACATTAGCACCCTAACTCTGCGTTCTGCTGTGGTTTGCCTCTTAATTTACCTGGTCCTGGGAGTGGAAAGGACTAGGCATACATAGTTGTCACAGACCACAGAACAAGGTGGCACGTGACGTGGAAGCTCTCACTTCCAGGGGCTTCATCCCTTGGGGTCAGGGCAGAGAATGGCTAAAACTCAAAGCTCCCACTTGCTGCCTGGAAGAGGCTCGCCAGTGTACTCTTCCGACTGCTGCTGCTGACGGTGAGTTCCCAACTAGTCTATCAGGAAGGTAAGTGGGCAGACACACTAGAGACCTGGGAGAGCCTGAGCAGGAGCTCGGCACTTCCCAAGCCTTGTCCCCAAGCTCGGCCCAGTCATCCACCCAGCTCCACGGATTCCTCCTGGAAGGCGTCCGTCCACACGTGGAGCACCCTGACTTCTCCAGCTCCCGCCTGAGGGACTGCATCCTAACCAAGCCTCCTGGGCTTGGGAATGGAAGAAACTAGGCATGTGCGTCTCTCTAGAACACAGAACAAAGAGGTGGTTTTAAATAGGCACTGAAGCATGTCAGGGCTACACCTCACTCCCTCAAGAATAATGCACAGCCCCCAGTTTCTCCTCTAAAAGAATTTGCAACATGCTCTTCCCGCTGCTGCTTGATAGTCAGGCTTCTGACGAGCCTGCACCTCGGAGTTAACAGGACAAACCCTTGACCCCTGGGAGCCTAAATGGGAGATCAGATGCTTCCCGAGACTTTCCCCCCGGCTTCTCTGTTAATTCCAGGTCTACAGATCCTCCCTGGAACGAGTTCTTCCATGCAGCGAGCACCCCAGCTTTTGCAGTTCCCGCCCAAGGGACTGCCTCCTATATTGCGTGTCTCTGGGAAGCAAGGGAACTTAGCATTTGCTAGTCTCCCTAGGTCACGGAACAAAGAGGGGATTTAAAACCGATACACAAGCATTTCCAGGGCACCCAAACGCTCCTGGGGGCCTGAGGTTGCGCCTACGCACCTGGCCACTACCAGCTCAGTTGCCACCAACCTGCACATACCATTGTGGGCCTAGACACTAGCCTGCCCAGCCCACTGCAGCGGCTACCAACAGCAGCCCCTTGCTCATGCCACCCTCACTGCCCAGGGGCCCAAGGACCTGCCCACCCATCTAGCCCACTGCTGCCACTGCCAGCACCCAAGTAAGCTGCCTGGAGGCCCAGAAATTGGCCCACTTGGATCTGCTAACCTTGGTGCCAGTGTATGCTACCCTGATGTCTAAGTACAGGCACACTCAGCACACCACTGCCACTGTTGGGACCCAAGAACTGTCCCACTTGACATCCTCAGCAAAACCGAATAGCCAAAACAATTCTGAGAAAGAAAATCCAAGTTGAAGGCATCACACTTCCTGACACAATCCATAGTAATCAAAACAATATGTACCGGCATAAACACAGACACATAAAACCAGTGGAATAGAATACAGAGCTTAGAAATAAATCCACACATATATAGTCAACTAATTTTTGACAAGGGTACCAGGAGGACACAATTGGGAGAGGATGGTCTCTTCAATACAGAAAGAGTGCTGGAAAAACTGGATATCTATATGTGAAATAATTAAATGCGACCCTTAGCTTACTCCACACACAAAAGTCAACTCGAAGTGGATTAAAGACCTAATATAAGATCAGAAACTATAAAACTCTCGGAAGAAAACAGGGGAAAAGCTCCTGGATGTTCGTCTTGGCAATGACATCCAAAGCTCAGGCCACAAAAGCAAAAATAAATAAATGGGACTACATCAAACTAAAAACTTTCTGCACAGCAAAGGAAACAATCCACAAAATGAAATGACAGCCTGAATACTGGACAAAAGTATCTGCAGACTGTATGTCTGAAAAGAGTTAATATGCAAAATTTATAAATAACTCATACAATTCAATAGTGGAAAAACAAATAACTTGATTTTAAAATGGGCAAAAGGCCAGAATAGACGTATCTCCAAAGAAGACATAGCGGTCAACAGGTATATGAAAGGCGTTCAACATCATTATTCACCGGAGAAATGCAAATGAAAACAGTTGTGAGATACCATCTCACACCCATGGGGATGGTTAGTATCAAACAGTCAAAAACAACAAATGTTGGTGAAGGTGTGGAGAAAAGGGAACTGCTGTACCCTGTTGGTGGGAACGCAGGTTGGCACAGCCAGCCGTTGTGGAAGACAGAATGGAAGTTTCCAAAGAAATGAAAAATAGAACTACCATAGGACCCAGGAATCCCTTTTCTGTGTATATACCCAAAGTAAACGAAATCACCACGTTTGAGAGCTCTGAACGCTCATGATCATTCCAGCATCATACACAATAGCCAAGATATGCAAACAACCTAAGTGTCTGGCGATGGATGAATGGATATAGTCCATATATACAATGCAGTATTATTCAGCCATAAAAAAGCCAAAAGATCTTGCCATTTGATACAACACGAATGAGCTTAGAGGACATTATGCTAAGTGAAATAAGTCAGACACAGAAATAAACACATCGCAGGATCTCACTTATATGGGAAATCTTTTCTTTAAAAAAGTTAAATATACAGAGATAGAGAAAAAAATCACTGGTTCCGGGAGTTGTGGGGTGGGGGAAGGAATGAGGAGATGTAGGGTAGAGGATAGAAAATAGCAGATAGGTAGGATGAACAAGTTTAGAGATCTAATGTACTACGTGAGAACTATGGGCAACAAAATTGTACTGTATATGAGATTAATGCAAAATGAGTAGAGTTTAGCTACTCTTGCCACAAAAAATAAAAAAGGTAACTATGTGAGATAATGGGTATGTTAATTTGCTTCATTATAGTAACTTTATTTTACTATGTATATGTATCCCAGAACATCATGTGTATACCTTAAATACACACAATAAAACGTATTTAAAAAGACAAAGAAGGTCATTATATAATGACAAAGGGTCAATGCATCATGAGGATATATCAATCATCAATATATATGCACCCAACACTGGAGCACCTAAATATATAAAGCAGACGTTAAGATACCTGAGGCAGATGGTACCACTGCCGCCCTGGAAGTTGCCTTGGTTCCCTCGCAGAGCATTTTGGGGCAGGGGAAATGGGGTACACGTGCCTCGGTATCGGGTTTTCGCGCTATTGCCCTGTCCTGAGCGTGTGGGACAGTGAATGCAGCCCACACTCGGGCGCTGCCAGGGCTGCTGCGAGGTGTAACTCCAGGGCCACCACCAACCTTTGAGCTCCAGGGGGCGCTACGCGCACATAGCAAGAAAGACGGTGTCCTGGTTGCTAGGTGACGATGCTGGTAGCTGGTAGTGGAACAACGCAGCATCCTCCCCTGTGCACAGGGACCGCTGCTTCCCAGGTCCACAGCTGGTCGGTAAACACGTGCCGACCACAGCGAAGACCCGGTCGCCCCGACTCGCTTTCCACGAGCACGCTCTGTCCAAGTTCCCCGCTCTGCTCCGAGGATGTCACTCAGCGCTCAAGACCCGCCCCTTTCCCCTTAATGTCCAATCGGGAGCGAGAGCTGGTTCCCTTGAGTAGCCGGGCTGGGCGGAGGCTTTTTGTTTGTTTACTATTTCATACCCCAAATTTTAAATCTGGATAAAAATAGGCGACTCTCCAAGGAAGTATTAATGCTAGTAACTAGCATACAAAAAAGTACAGAATCTGAACAGACCAATAACCAAAGAAGAGCTACTTCTAAGAAAGACACTAGATGGTTTTATGGGCCAATTCAGACAGATCCTATTTGCACTATCTTCTTAATTTTTCTTTAAATCTAAAACTATTCTAAAATAAAAAGTTTACTTTAAAAAAGTATCCAATACCCCCTCCCCCACCTCTTAGAAACACTAAAGGCGTCTTAAAAATTCCCAGTATCCCTGGTTGTTTTGGAAAGGTTTTTGTTTGCTTTTAAGACAAAGTATTTATTGAAGAGTGAGTTTTGTTACAATGTCCAAAAGGACGGTCGCCCTTTTTCCTCGCCCTTCTCCTTGTCCGTATTCAGATTATGGTCTTTTACATAATGGGCAAATTGTGATTAACAAGTTTGCCTCCTGCCTTTTAAAAAATCCTATTATACTCCAGGCCATTTCCACATTGCTGCATAGTCTTCGTAATGAACTGCCTTAATTTGAAGAGTGGGTTTACTACGCTGCTTGATGGACAAGAGAATTGGGTGCTCTTCCAAAGCTCAGGGCAAAGGGTGCGTTGGCTGAGAGAGCCTCCCGGGGAGGAGAGGTTCAGAGAACATCATGTCACTCCACCTGCTGCCTGGCTTTGATGGTATGTTCTCCTTTGACAGTTTACAGCCTTTTGGTTTAAGGGAGGGAGGACCTGGAGGGGGGCCGCAGTGGTGAGGGGGAGGGAGTGAGTGGGGATCTGGTTCTCTTTACCCCATGCAGAAGTGTCAAGAGTTAGCCACTTCCCCTCTGCCCCTAGTCCCCAGATCAGTCACTTCTCTCTTTCCTCCATCTGAGATGACACAATCGTGCTTAAGGGTGAGCACCATGGAGTCAGCCAGCTTAGATAGGAGTCCCATCTCTGACACTTCTAGCTGGGTAACCTTGAGCAAGTGATTCACCTCTGTGAGCCTCAGTTTCCTCATCTGTGTAATGGAGATAATAATAAATATCCACCTCATAGAACTGCCACGAGAAGTAAATGCATTAAAATGTATCCAGCTCTTAGAACAGTGCCTGGCACACGTTGAGCACTGTGTAAATGTTTTTATTTGTAGTATTTTTACAGTTACATGATGTTCTGTGCACCAAATCTTTTTTCCAGATGAGAGAGACCGAGATACGATAAAAAACGAAAAAGGAGTATTTTGCTTTTCATTTTATAACCTTCAGTGCCTAAAAACCTTTGTCATTTTAATGTTTTACTTTATTGGAAAAAGAAGATTTTTAAATCTTGGCTAGTGGCTTCTGGACAGTGGAAATAGCCTTCTTGGAACAGAACTTCTCCCTTCTGAGAAAGTCACTAAAACCAATCTTTAGTCACACACATGGAAAGCAAGTGTTTGTCCTTGATTGCTAAGAAACCAGGAAAGCAAAATCACTTAGAGGGACGTGGGTCTTCCGGGAGGAGAGGGATTGGCCGCCAGACTCCCTCACTCTGAGATACAAAAGTTTTGAAACCTTTCTTTTAAACTGGAGTGGCCAGACCACAGTCAGCTGTCACAAGAGGATGGAGGGATTTCTATAGGAAAATTCACCATAATGGTGTTGTGTGTTCGTAGCTTGGACACAGGTACCGCAGAGAACTGGTGTTGGCTAGGAAGTGTAACTGATGGGTTTATGTCTATTAAAGAGGCTGAGAGAAAAAAGGACGGTAAGTATACATGTATAGCTCTTGTTCTAGTAACCTTCTTACTTACCATTTCTGGTTCTCTTCCTTTGCTATTCTTCATTGCAAGTTACCAACCGGAGTCATTTCCTTTGCCCGATACTGCTTTGCTTCAATGTACTGCCTTTGTGCTGTTATTGGCAATTGTATCACATTTCTATATCTTTCAGACCTGACAATAATTATTTTTAAAATCAGTTAGAGGAAAGGAGAAAATACGCACGTTATACTTTCTTTTATCATTCCACGATTACCCTTGGCAGTGCTCTTTGTTTTCTAGTGTGAATTCAAATTATCATTGAGGATCGCTTGCTTTCAGCCTGAAGAACTGCCTTTCGTATTTTTGGTAAGGTGGGCCTGGAAGCAAAAATTCTTTCAGTTTTTGTTTATCTGGGAAGTCTCTATTTTGCCTTCTTTTTTGAGAGATAGCTTTGCTGGATAAAGGATTATTGTTTGGTTTTGTTTTTTTCATTGAGGACTTCGAATATTTTATCTTATTGTCTTCTTCTGGCTTCCATTGTTTCTGCTCAGAAGTTGTCAGTAATACTGGGGGTTCCCTTGTAAGTGAGGGGACAGTTTCTCTTTCTGCTTTGAATTTTTTTTTCCTTGTCTTTGGCTTTCAGCATTTTTACTGTGATGTGTCTGTTTGTGTATTTCTTTGTGTTTATCCTACTTGGAGTTCATTGGGCTTCCTGAATAGGTATGTGATTGTTTTTCAAGAAATTTAGGAAGTTTTCAGCCATTATTTCCTAGAATAATTTTTCTTCTCCTTTCTCTGTCTCCTCTCCTTCTGGTACTCCCGATAGCATGTATGTTGTTTTACTTAACAGTGTCCCCCATGTCTTTAGGGGCTCTATTTATTTTTCATAATTGTTTTTTCTCTCCATTCCTTGGATTGTATAAACTCTATTTATTTTCAAGTTTGCTAATTCTTCTTTTATCAGCTCAAATCTACAATGGAGCTCCTCTAGGAAATTTTTCATTTCAGTTATTGTACTTTTTTATGTATTTATTTATCATATTAAAATTTAAAATATATTTAATAAATATATACAAATAAAAATATTTTATATTATCTATTTTAATATATTTATTTATTTTAGAGTATAGTTTTTAGCTCCAGATTTCTATGTCATTCTATTTTATAATATCTAACTTTTCACTGATATTTTTTATTTGAGCATAACTTTCTTTTACTTTTTGAAAAATGAGCTCCTTTTAGTTGTTTAAACACATTTGTAATGGCTACTTTGAAGGCTTTGTCTTTTAAATCTGACATCTGCTCACCCCCTCAGGCAGTTTCTGTTGCCTGCCTTTGTTCCATCCTAGGGGTCACACTTTCTCATTTCTCCCAGAACCCATACGCTTCTCCTTCCTAACCAGCACTGTCCAATAGAGCATCCTGTAATGACAGTGATGTTCTACGTCTGCACTGTCCAATGTCACAGCCCCTAGCCAAAGGTGGCCACTGAGCACTGGCAATGTGGCTAGCGTAAATGAGGAGCTGAATTTTGAATTTTATTTCATTTTTATTAATTTACATTAAGATAGCCATATGTGACTAGTGGCTATCGCCTTGAACATTGCCATTCTGGGCCGTGCTCTGAGTACCAATGCCCTAGAATTCCCCACTGCCTTCAGCACCAGTTTGGGACTCTTCCCGGTCCAACTTCGATCCAACGCTCAGAGCACTCCAAGACCCAAGGGGTGGGCAAGAGGTGATGTGGCGACATGGGCCAAGCTCCAATGTGCAGATGTGGGTGTCCACACCACGAGGGTGCAGGACATGGACAGGGATGGCAAGAGAAGGGTGCATGAGCTATGGACAGGGAGCCTCCATTGTACTCTTGGTCTGGAATCCACAAATGTTAGAGATGGGCAATGTCTCATTTTTTAATCTACATGTGTGTTCATTGCATAATTTTTGGACTATGTTTGCATGTGTATGTATGAATATAAGTATGCACACAGATACACTATTTTTCACAATTCTTTAAAATGATTTAAAATTTTCTACCACTATTAGGATAAAGTCCCAGCTATCTCCATGACATAGAAAATCTAGTACAATCTTATCTTCTGCTCACCTCCCTGACCTGATCTCCTGCCATCCTCCCCCTCACTCTCAGCTCTGCCCACACTAACCTTCTTGCTCCAGCCAGCAGGGCCAAGTTACAGAGCCGTGTGTGGGAGGAGATTTAACTGGCCCGGTATTTAAAAGCATTTGTATTAGCAACGCAAGGAAATGCCTGGGATAGAGGTTGAGTGAGGACTGGTGTGGACAGCCAGTGTCCGGAGTGATGTGGCAATCGCAGCCTCCCAGAGGTTACAAGGAAAGGTGTCTGCTTATATAAGAAAGCTGGAGGCAGTTCTGAAGGCTGCCCAAAAAGGAACACTTGCTATTGAAGGAACCATCAATCAGGGGCCCTGAACAGGTGGAGGCTGGGGCTACTCTCAGCGGAAAGCTGGGCTCAGAGCTCCAGTTACCAGCCGTGGGGAATCCAACTACCAAAGCTGATGCCAGCGGGGAGGGAGAGGAGGAGACAGAGGCCTGAGTCAGCGGAAAGAGCGAGTCCAGAGCACCTAAGGTGACCGAAGAATCACCAGAAAGGGAGCTGGAGATCAGTAACAATAACACCTAACTCAGTGGTTCTCAAAGTAGGGTCCCCTGGACCAACAACATCCTCAGCTTGAGCAGAGAGCTTCTTAGTGATGGAAATTCTCAGGCTCCCCCCAGTGAGAATCAGAAAATCTGAGGGAAAGGGCCGACCTGGCAATCAATGTTTTGTAATAAAAACCCTTCCACGGTGATTCCAATGCCTGATAAAGCCTGAGAACTTAACTATTCTAAGTGTTTTACCTCTGTTAACTCATTGATCCATATAACAGCACTATAAAATAGAAGGTGCACCATTTCATCGACAGGAGATGCGAGGCAGGATAATTTATGTAACTCACCTAGAATCAGGGAGCCAGACAGAGCAAGAGGCACAACTTGGACCTCCAGAGCACGTGTCCTTGCCTCACTGCCCTGCTCTCCCGCACTGATGCTCCGACTCAGCACGCCCCTGGAGGGATCCTGAAAACCCTGTTGCTGGAACCTGATCCCAGACTCGGATTTACTGGGGTTGGGGTCTGGAATCTGCAGTTCTCACAAGGCCGCAGGGGATGCTGATGCTCCTGGTCCAACCCACACTATGAGAACCACTGTACTATGTTATAGTGCCTCTCCCACGTGACGATTTGGTCCAACAAATGGAAGTGCTGCCCAAGTCTTTTTGAGAAAATCCATGTGCAGAGCCCCTTGCTGGGACTCTCTTGGCTGCCAATGACAGAAAACACCATTCAAATTGCCTTAAGCAGAAAAGATTATCTATAAGTTCATCTAATTGAAACAGGGTAAGTCTGCCTTCAGGCACAGCTGGACTCAGGGGTCAGGGAGGTAGTTGGGAGTCCCTCTTTCTCTCTTCATCTCTCAGCTCTGCTTTCCTCTTTCTCAGGCAAGCTGTCCTCTCACAGGGGCCTCCAGCAGCTCTGGCCTTAGATTCTACCAGCTGGAAAACCACGTTAGAAAAGGAGTCCCCCTTCCTTATTATCCCAGCAGAAGCCCACCCTGGCTTTCCTTGGCCAGCTGTAGGTCCCGGGCCCATTTCTGAACAATCATTGTGGTCAGCGAGATGGAGTGTTCTTAATAGTGAGGCCTCACCCCTAGACAGCCAGAAGGTAGGCTCAGCTGTACCCAAAGCACACAGACCAAGAGCAGGGGAGAATAACTGGGGTGCTGGAACCCAACCCCAATAGAAGTTGGACGGGCCAACATAACCAATGTCCAAACACTATCCTGAAAGGACCGAGCACTAGGAAGCCAAAATGTGTCCAACTCATTGAATGCTCTTAAGATGGGCCCATGCACAGAGATCATGGTCAAAGGGAAAACCCAGAGGTTGATGTATTTTATTATTTCATTTATATAAAGAACCAGGCGAGAATAATCTATAGTGTTAGAAGACAACATGGTGTTTGCCCTTGGGGAGAGAGGGTGTATCGGGTATCTATTGCTCCATAATGAACCTCCCCTAAACGTAGTGACATAAAACAACAATAATTTATTATTATCATTATCACTCATGTTTTGGGGGGTGGGCTGGGCTCAGCTTGGAGGTTTTCGCCCGGGGTCTCTCATGCGGTTATAGTCAGATGGTGACTGGGGAGCTGAGGTCGTCTTGGAAGGCAGCTATGCTAACCGCTATCCCACCAATGCCTCGGGATCTTGGAGGCTTCCTCACTCATGTGTCTGGCAGGTGATGCTGGCTGTTGGCCAGAACACTCACATGTTAACTACCCATGTGACCTGGGCTTCCTCGCAGCATGCTAATTGGGTTCCAAGGGTGAGCAGTCCAACAAAGAGAACCAGGCAGAAGCTGTATGTAGCCTCAGAAGTCACATAGTGTCACTTCTGCCATAGTCTCTTGGTTGTCTTGGTCATAAATGTCTGCCCAGGATCAAGAGGAGTGGTCATACATTCACACTCTTGGTGTGCGAGTTGCATATTGTCAGAAGAGCATGTGGAACAGGAGACATTGCCACAGTCATTTTTGTAGAATGTGCCACAGGGAGGTGACAACTGGAAGAGAGCCGGGGGGCTCTTAATGCTCTGCTTCTTGCCCTGGGTGCTGCTTATAGCCAGTTGCATAATTTTTTTTAACTATCCCACATTGTCATTTCTGGGAGTCTCTGCACATACAGTTCCAGACTTCCAATCTTCACTGTCCTGTCTTCCACAAAACCACTAGACATCCTATGTTCCCTCCCTAACCTTAGTTGTCTCAGCTCCACAGGGCTTAGCGATACCTGTTATAGTACACCTCACCTTCCTTAAGTCATCTGGTTCATGTGACTGCCCCCCACTCTAGACCAGAAGTCCTCATAGATTTTTTGACCACATCCTTTTAGTAAAAAGTTTCTGAGCATGCACCTCTAGGAGTGTATGTGTGTGTATGCATACATATGTATATATAGGCGATTTACAAGTTGTGCTGTAATAATATGCACAATATAAATCACATACTAAAATAGAAATGCTTGAAGGATGAGATAAACATGGTCACAGATAGGCTTTCTAATATTTTTCTATCCCTAAAAGGTTTGTCTTGAAAACCCAGAGAACCAGAACGCTCTTCAGAGGCCATTACTGTGACCCTGAATTCCACAAGGACAGGCAGCAACCTGTCTTACCCACCTTAATATCTCTAGCCACTGAATGAGATGTGAAAATTTATTCAACCACACACCAAATTTAGGGTTTGTGCACTTTTTAGTATGTATTATTATACTACAGTAAAAAAAGTTTACTTAACAACAGAAATAAAAAAGCTAAAATTTTCAAAGCTAAAGGACGTCAGAGAAAAAAAGTCAGGATATAGCAAAGGGGTATGAAACTTAAAACCACCTCTGGCCTCCTCCCCAGCAGAAGGCTTGATGTTGAAGAAGGTTCCAGCCAAGAGCCCTGGACAGTGGGTGGCACCATGGAGGGAGAGGGAAGCAAGATAAGAAGGGGCTGATGGCTAGGTAGTTCTTGGTTATGAGTTATAATTGACCGTAAGAAGTCACTGTGAATAGACAGCTGGTGTGGCACGGATACTGCTCCTGCCACCGAGGGATGGTTGGCATGCCCTCCCTGTGGATTCAGGCTGCCTCAGTGGTTTACTTGACCAACAGAACGCAGGGGAAGGGGCATTCTGGGACTCCTGAGGCTAGACCATTAAGAAGGCTTATGACCGCATCTTTTGGAAAGCTCACTCTTAGATGCTCCCTCTCGGAACCAGTCACCATGCCGTGAAAAGTCCAAGCCATGTGAAGAGGCCTTGTGTGGCACTCCAGCCCACAGCCCAAGGCCACAGCCAGGATGGGTGCCTCCTGGGTATAGAAAAACTGCTGTGTCCACCCATCACCTTCAGGGAATTCCAACATTGCAGTTACATATTTAGAGTAGGAGAAAGTTTTCTATATTTACCCTACAGAAGCCACTGGAGACAGCCATGGTTCTATTTATCTACTGCTGTATAACAAACCACCCCAACTCTTAGCATTTAAAACAACTTAGTTATCATCTCTCGCGGTTCTGTGAGTTGACTGGGCTCAGCTGGGTGGTTCGGTGACATTACCAAGAACTTAGGATCTTTTTCTTTTCTGCTCTGTCACCCTCAGCATGACAACTGCGCCATCAGACAGCAGCCCCTGCCCCTAGCATCACCTCCTTACACGGCATATCCAGAACAGGGAATTTGTTCCAGCCCATGTCTTTTTTTGTAATTCCACTTTATTGAGATATAATTTACACACAATAAAACATACCCACTTTAAGTGTAAAATGCAAGGAATCCCGAAAGGTTCCCTCATCCCTTGGTATTTTAAGATATAGTTTTATCACTTGTTTTCTTGAGACAGTCTGTCACCCAGGCTGGAGTGCGGTGTCGGGATCATAACTCACTGCAGTCTTGAACTCCTGGCCTCAAGCGATCCTCCCGTCTCGGCCTCCCAAAGTGCTGGGATTACAGATGTGAGCCACTGCGCCCAGCCTTTTGTATGCTTAAAGGATGTTTCCTTTTGCTTGGTCTTGAGCTTTTTAAAAATAGTATCATCCTATATGGATGTCTTGAATTTTGCTTTACTCACATTATGTTTGTAAGATTCATCTTCTTCTTGTACATTTCCTTCATTTTCACTGCTGTATGGTATTCCATCGTGTGGGCATATCACAGTTTATTTACCCATCCTCTCTATAACAGACAGCAGGTGTGTTTCTGACTTTTTGCTACCAGACAGTGCTACTAGGAACGTTCTTGGACATCTCACCTCAGCTCAAGAGTTGTAAAACGTGCACAACCCGCATCCTACTTGTCATTTATTGATTCAGTACATTTACTGACTCTATGCCAGGTTCTGGAGATAATGTGATGACCAAGACAGACTTTGTCCCCATCTTCACGGATTTATCAGTCCAAAGAGGGAGACAGACACCCAGATGCTGATATTGTGGTCGGAGCCGGGACTGGGGAGGCGCAGGCAGAGGTGTCAAGGCCGGGCTGGGGGAAACCCTAGGAGCTGTGGGAACCCAGGATGGACACCTGAGCCACCCCGGGGGACCTACAGGGGGTTCTGTAGAGGAGGTGGCGTCTTTACTGAGACCTGAAAGATACATGGAATTAGTTGTGGGGAGGAGGGTGAGAGGAAGAGGAGTGCTCCAAAAAGAGGGGAGACCATGTACAAATGCTTAGAGGTTACAGCGCATCTGGAGTGTTCTAGAAGACTAGCATGCTCCAATGGAAACACAGCATGAGCCATAAATGTGAGCCACCAATGTAATTTTCAATTTTCTATTACAGTAGACAAATTAAAAAAAGAAACAGATGAAATTGATTTTAATAATATACTTTATTTAACCCAAGATATCCAAAATATTACCATATCAACATGTGATCAATATAAAAAAGTTTTTGTACCAAGTCTTTGAAATCTGGTGGGTGTGTCACACTTAAAGGCCGTCTTGAGTCACACTAGCCACATTTCAAGTGCTCAACGGCCACGTGTGGCTGGTGGCTGCTGTACTGAACCGCACAGCAAGGCGCTGGCTACACAAAGCCTTGGCATTGCCTGAGAGCTTGTTAGAAATGCAGAATCTAGGCCCCTTCCCAGACTCACTCAAGCCGGACTGGCAATTTAACAAAATCCCAGGGGATTTATGTGCACATTAAAGGGTCTGAGAAAAATGGGTCCGGTTCTGCCTAAAACACTTCCGTGGCTTCCAGCTGCCCTCACGATATATGTCCAGCTACTGAGCTTGGCATTCATCCATTCACGTATTCATTCATTCAGCACACATTTACTGAGCACCTACTGAGTGCCAGGCCCTGTGCTGGCTAATGCTAGGGACACCCCAAGCAACTAATAAACGAGTACCCAAATCACTGTCTCATTTTGACTATGGTAAACATAACATGCTTAGCGTGAAGTTACAGTGTGCAAAGGGCGTTAAGAGGAGCTGGACCTGCTTTGAGTGGAGAGGGATCCAGAGAATAAACCCAATAAGGTAAGAAGCCATGATCATGGCAGAAAGCCACGAGCAGATTAAATGTCCTACTGCAAGGGACAGGACTGCCAGGCAGCTCCCGCCCGTCCATGGTCATTAAGGAGGATTGTTTTCGGGCTTCAGAGTGACGTGGAGAAACGTCTAGAGTGCAGAGTTACAGAAAACGAGCCAGGGACGGCACTGGGGTGACAACGTCACGCCATGCACAAGCCTGTCTGCATTTGAAAATGAACAGAAAGGACGGAGGATCAGGAAGGTGGTCAATTTGCCAGCACGGGAATGACGTGGGGCAAGGGATTATGGTTGTGTTTTCTTTAAAACAAAAATAAACAAAAAAAACCCCAGTCCTTTTACAATATATCTGGATTTGCTTTAAAAATAATTGAGCAGAGGCCGGGTGCGGTGGCTCACGCCTGTAATCCTAGCACTCTGGGAGGCCGAGGCGGGTGGATAGCTCAAGGTCAGGAGTTCAAGACCAGCCCAAGCAAGAGCGAGACTCTGTCTCTACTAGAAATAGAAAGAAATTAATTGGACAACTAAAAATATATGTAAAAAATTAGCCGGGCATGGTGGCACATGCCTGTAGTCCCAGCTACTTGGGAGGCTGAGGCAGAAGGATTGCTTGAGCCCAGGAGTTTGAGGTTGCTGTGAGCTAAGCTGACGCCACGGCACTC
>CAUYRT010050638.1:0-15968 GCA_963574885.1 Lepilemur ruficaudatus | reverse complement strand
AATATTTCCTTCATTTCCAGGATTTCTGTTTGATTCTTCTTTATCAATTCAATTTCTTTGGAGAATTTTTCATTCATTTCCTGAATCATTCTTGTGGTTTCTCTATGTTGGGAATCAATTTTCTCTTCAATGCCATTGAGTTTTCTCACAATCCATATTTGGAATTCTTCCTCTGTTAGTTTAATTGTATCACGTATGTTAGTGTCAGTTTGTGGCAATCAAGTACTTTCCGTTGGAGGTGACCTCTCTCTCTGATCCTTCATGTTTCCTGTGATCTTTCGCTGGTTCTTTTTCATCTGGGTACTTTGTCTAGGATCAGAGATGCTGAAACTGGTTTATGAACCAAAATCTGGTAGGCTTCTTCTACCATCTCTCAGCCTCCAGCAGGGAAGAGGAGGCAAAGCGGAGGAACCAGTCTGGTGACTGGGTTTCAGGATGAACAGCCTCCTTTCCAGCTCCGCCCAGGGGAGGGGTCAGTCCTTTTGGCACAACACCCCCAGGTCAGAGTTGCAGGAGAGGGCGGTCGGCAGTGTTGTCCCAGGTCACAACTGGCGAGGTAACCTCCCTCACCACTCTGCTCTCTTGGCCCAGAGTGCAGACCACTGGGTAGGGTGGAAAACCACCCAAGGCTAGCCTGGCAAGTTAGGAGTAAATGTCACCACGCTCCTCTATCAATCCCTTCAGACGCCAAACCCGAGCCACAGGAATGGGAGGAGCAGTCGCTGTGTTGGGGGATCAGAGGACTCTAACCTTCTATTCCCCCCCCTTCAAATGCTGGACCCACTCATCCAGGCTAGGACAGGAAGGAGCACCGTGACCACCTCCAGAGCAATCCTCAGCATCCCCAGGGTACGGGAGGCGACCCACCACCTACGTAGAGCCACCCCGCCACCAACTTAGAGCCCATGCGGCAGGCTCCCATGGAGCAGGGGTAGGGGTAGGGAATGCAGGCAGCTTCCAATCCACGTTCCCAACCCACAGCTACCCAAGCCCTCCCAGTCCCAACTGTTCAGCTGCAGGATAGCACACTGGCTCTGTCTCTCCAGTGCCTGCCAAACCCTCAGCGAGTTCCCAGGACAAAGTCACCTCCAAGGTATATGCTCCCCATCCTAGTCTTGGTGGCCTCCCACATGAGAAGGCACTCTCCACACTCATTCCTGCGGAAGTGGGAAGCGCCCACTCGGCTAGGGTCCTCCCCCACTCTGGGCTGACTCAGAGGAGTGCACTGGAGAGTTCAAAATGTTCCCTGCTCCAGTTTTTACTCTGCTCAGCCCATCAGCCTGCACCACCACTTCCTGTCGAATTCAGCCACTTCCCTGCCTGTATGGGTGTGGGGCACGGTGGGGGAAGGATTGTCTTCCTGGGAGTCAGACCTCCCTGCTGCAGCCGCTGCAGCCGGCCGGGGTGGGATCCAGGGTACCCCCCTGAGGCACGTGTCTGACTCTCTAGGTTCCATGAGAAATTTTCTGAATCACCTCTGTTTTCTGCCAGTGTCCAGTGTCCCACACTGTTTCTCTGTAGGTCCACGAAACTGGTCCTGTGGAAGTGCAGTTCACTCGCGTGCAGAAGACTGTCTATTTCACCTCTGACTCTGAGAGCAGAGAGCCAGGAGGCTACCCCTAATCCGCCGTTTTTCTGAATCTGTGTAAAATCTTTGAATCATGCTTGGCAGCACTGGACTATGTGGCTGATTCTCCTAAGAAGTATTTTCAGAATGAGTTGACCTCATTGTATGTATCTTCATATACTACCATGGCACTTTTGCACATTTCAAAAATGATGTCAGTGTGACACACATTGGGAGGGCTGGTCTCAGGAGTGTGAAAAGCACGGAGCACTTCAGCTTGCAACCAGCTGTCATCCTGGCTTTTCCCCAGAGGAAACTAAAAAGTGTCACACTTCAAACAAGCTTTTTGAGGAAGGCCAAAGTGTCCATCATGCTTAGGCATGGGGTGGGGTGGGATAGAGGTGTTGAAGAGGACTTCAAAGGCTGCTGCAATTAGTGTCTATACTAATTAACACCTAGACTCATTTGTCACAAGCCTTTACTGTTGATTGTGCTCTATGATGTAACAATACATTTTAAATTTTGTTTTTAAGATTTAAACATTTTTCCTAATTATTGAAGAAATTCATTTTCATTGTGGAAAATGTATAAAGTACAGAATGATGAACATTTATAACAAAAATTTATTGAATGTTAACATCATGTAACCGACACTGTGCTAACAAGCACGTTGCATGCATTATCTAGTGTAACCTTATAATAGTCCTGTGGGGAAGATACTCTTAAGTTCTCCATTTTTAGGCAGGAAATTTGAAATTCAAAGGGACTTGCTTGAGCTCACACAGATAATATGCGGTAGAGCTAAGATTTAGGCCCAATCTGTCCAACTTTAAAGTTTTTGTCAGTTTTAAACTTTTTTCTTAGAAAAAGATAAACATGCACACTAAGAAACACCCACTACTTATTGCACCACTCAGAGGCAAACACTACTAATATTCTGGCATGTTTTCTTCCAGTCTGTTTTATATGTTTTAAAAAATTATATATTTGAGAGACAGCAAACTTTTCTTTTTAGCATTACTTTTTTTTAATTTCAGGGTATTATGAGGACACAAACATTTTGGTTACATTTTATGTCTTTGCCTCACCCTAGTGAGGGTCAGAGGTATGCCCTTCCCCTCTACAATGCTCACCATGTCCTTTAGTTGTGAGTTGTGAGTTTACCCCCCCAACCCCCTAATCCCTGGAGAATATTACTACTGTGTGAGTACCATAATGTTAATCAGTCAGTACCAATTTGATGGGGAGTACAAGTGGAGCCTATTCTTCTGATCTTGTGATACCTCACTTTGGATAATGGGCTCAAGCTCTATCCAGGAAAATATAAGTGCTGCTAGATCACTGTCTTTTCTTATAATTGAGTAATATTCCATTGTATACATATACCAAATTTTATTAATCCACTCATGAATTGACGGGCTCTTGGGTTCTTTCCACATCCTTGCAATAGTGAATTGTGCTGTCATAAACATTTGGGTGCAGGTGTCTTTATTATAAAATAGCTTTTGCTCTTTGGGTTGATGCCTAACAGTGCTATTGCTGGGTGGAATGCTATTTCTATTTTTAGCTCCTTGATGTATCTCCAAATTCTTTTCCACAGAGGTTGCACTGATTTGCAGTCCCACCAACAGCGTAACGGTGTTCCTGTCTCTCCACATCCTTGCCAACATTGGTTATTTGGGGATTTTTTGATAGAGGCCAATCTCACTGGGGTTAGATGATAACTCATTGTGGTTTTGATTTGCATTTCTCTAATGATTAGAGATGTTGAGCATTTTTATATGTTTCCTAGCCATCATTCTGTCTTCTTTTGAAGTTTCTGTTCATATGTCCTTTGCCCATATATTAAGGGGGTTGCTTGATTTTTTTATTGTTGATTTTTTTAAGTTCTAGGTAGATTTTTTTTATCAGTCCTTTATCAGATATGTAGAGAGCAAATAATTTCTCACACTCTGTAGGCTATCTATTTGCTGTAATGATACTTTCCTTGCCTGTGCAAAAGCTTTTTAATTTGATCAGGTCACATTTATTTATTTTTGTTGCTGTGGTGATTGCTTTGGGGGTCTTCTTCAAAAATTCTTTGCCTAGGTCGATGTCCGAAAGGGTCTTCCCAGCATCTTATTCTAGAATTCTTAAGGTTTCATGTCTTAGGTTTAAGTCTGTTATCCATCTTGAATTGATTTTTGTTAGAGGTGAGAGGTGAGAGGTGGGGAGAGGTGAGAGGTGGGGAGATTTTGTGAGAGGTGAGAGGTGGGGAGATTTTTGTGAGAGGTGAGAGGTGGGGATCCAGTTTCATTCTTCTGCATGTAGCTATCCAGTTTTCCCAGCACATTTATTGAAAAGAGATTCTTTTCCCCAATGTATATTTTTGTCTGCTTTGTCAAATATTAGATTACCGTATGTGGACGGTTTCATCTCTGGATTCTCAGTCCTCTTCCAAAGATCTATGTCTCTCTTCTTGTGCCTATACCATGCTGTTTTAATTATTATAGCCTTGTAGTACAGATTGAAGTCTGGTAGACTGATACCTCCCAGTTTATTCTTTTTACTTAATATTGCTTTGGCTGTATGAGGTCTTCTCTGGTTGCATAAAAAATGTAGAATTATTTTTTCTAGATCTGTAAAGAATGATGATGGTACTTTGATAGGGATTGCATTAATTTTGTAGATCACTTTAGGTAGTATTGACATTTTCACAATATTGATTCTACCAATCCATGAGCAAGGTAGATTTTTTCATCTGTTTACATTTTCTCCAATTTCTTTTCTTAGTGTTTCGTAGTTCTCCCTGTATATGTCCCTCATATCTTTTGTTAAATATATTCCTAGATATTTAATTTTCTTTGAGGCTATTGTAAAAGATATTACATTTTTTGATTTGAATTTTGGCTTGACTGTTATTGGTGTGTATGAATGCCTATGATTTGTGTGTATTGATTTTTTATCCTGAGACTTTACTTAATTCATTTATCAATTCCAGGAGTCTCTTGGATGAATCCTTGGGGTTTCCTAGATATAATATGATATCATTGGCAAAGAGCGAGAGTTTGATCTCATCTGCCCCCATTTGGATGCCTTAATTCCCCTCTCTTGTCTAATTGCTCTAGCAAGGACTTCATGCACTATGTTGAATAGAAATGGCGATAGTGGGCAACTTTGTCTAGTTCCGGTTCTGAGTGGGAATGGTTTCAATTTTCCCCATTCAGTATATTGGCCGTGGGTTTCTCATAAATGGACTTGGTAATTTTAAGGTATGAGCCATATATGCCTACTTTGTTAAGAGTTTTTATCATAAAGGTGTGTCGGACTTTGTTAAATGTTTTTTCTGCATCTATTGAGAGAATCATATGGTCTTTATTCTTGCTTTTATTTATGAGGCAAATTGCATTTATAGATTTGCATCTGTTTAACCAGCCTTGCATCCCTGGATTAAAGCCCACCTGGTCATGGTGAATTATTTTTTTGATGTTCTGCTGAATTCGATTTGCTAAGATTTTGTTGAGGATTTTTGCATCTATATTCATGAGGGATATTGTTCTGTTGTTTTCTTTTTTTGTTGGTGTCTTTTCCTGGCTTTGGTATCAAGGTGACATTGGCTTCATAGAATGAGTTAGGAAGGATACCATCTTTCTCAATGTTGTGGAATAATTTCTGTAATATAGGTATGAGTTCTTCTTTGTATGTTTGGTAAAAATCTCAAGTGTAGCCATTTGTTCCAGGACTTTTCCATTTTGGAGGGTTTTTAATTGCTGCTCCAATTTCTGAGCTTGAGATTGGTCTATTCAGAAATTCTGTTATATCCTGGGTGAACTTAGGGAGATTGTGTGTTTCCAGGAATTTGTCCATTTCCTCCTCATTATGTAGTTTTTGGGAATAGAGTTTTTTATAGTAATCAAAAATAATGTTTTGTATTTCTGTGGTGTCTGTTGTGACCTCTCCTTTTTCAGACAACAAGCTTTAAAGGAAATCTGAAACTCTTTGCTGACAATTTGATGAATGGAATTACTCTAGTGATCCATTACAAAAGTAAATTTAAAAATTTCAGAAAATTTGGAAATAAAAAGTAAAAAGTCCCAAATTCCACCATTGAAACAGAACCACTGTTAGTATTTGGGCACTATGGCTACCTTTTAAAATATGGACTTGCTAACATGTTTACAGTCAGTATCCTGCTTATCTTATAAGCATATCCTTATGCTGTAAGTTTTATTTTAAATGGTGGCATAATATTCTATTAAATGTATGCTAATATAAGACATTTGTATTGTTTCATATTTTTCAATATCTTCAATAGTGCTGTAGTGGATATCTTTTGCACATGTTCTTAGTAAATCTAAATAGAATGTCAGGAAAATGCCTTCAATATGCTATAATTAATGTCTTTATTACTACTTGTTAGAACTTACTGCTAAAACCTAGAAATATGAAGAAACTATCCTTAGTCAATTTGCCAAAAACTTTTTAATATGTTCAAAGTAAATTAAATAGGAAAATATTCACAAGAATCCAAAATAATACCATTACTCATAAAATGATGCAAATATGATTAATACCTTTTAGAAACATAAAATAACATAAAATTAAGCCTCGTGGCAGAGCTTAACTAGTGGCTAACTATTCACTAAAATTTCTGTTCTCCTCTTTTTTCTGGAGCACAGAGTCTAGATTATATTTCTAAGCTTCTCTTGCATTTAACAGTGGCCAGAAGACTAAGATCTAACAGAATGTGAATAAAAGTGATTTGTGCATTATCTCAAATATATTCCACATATGAGCTCCCACACTCTCTGTCTTTTCACTTGATTGATACAGATAATCACAATTACTTGGGAAGCTATGTGTTGAATATGGAAGAACCAAATATGGAGGGAGTTAAGTTCTATAACTGATCACTTGGAGGAGAGCCACCCATTTTTCGTGTTTGGGGAATAAAAAATAAACTTCTATATGTTTGAGCCATTACACATTTTGGGATCTGTTTGTTGCAGTGGATAGTGTTGCCTTAACTGATGCCCTTCAATGAAATGCACTAACAATACTCATAATGCAAAAAAAAAAGATAGCAAAAGAAAAAAAATAAGCCACATCAAAAGATGAAGAAATATTCAAATTAAGATAGAACTTCAGGTCAAGGGATCATTTAATAATATAAATTTTCCTAGTACTAGAACCAAAGGTGGTGAGGAACTTGCAGGAGAGTTATGAAAAAGAAAAGAGTTGGGTTACGAAGATTTCAGATGGGAAAATTTAACTTTATTTAATAGGTGGATCAAATCACTTGAAATATACTTAAATTCTATATTAAGAACAGTTAAAGGGGAATAAGCAGGAAAACAGGAAGAAGTCAAGGATGTGGAGGAGATGTGAGAGAGAAGTACAAAGAAATTAGAATGGAGACACAGACAGTATGAATGAAATATCTATTCTACTGACTCTGCCACTTTAGTCCTGTTTTGCCCATAGCAGGTCTTTTCTAAGAAGAGTTTTCTTGGCTACATCTTCCTTTTAGAAAAGGCAGCCAGAAGTCTTTCACCATAGTTTGCTCCCACAAGATCCTGGCATCACAGCTATAGCTAATTAGATCCAGAATTGAAGTCACCTAAGACAAAGGTAGTCATCAATATGCTATTCATGGACATATGCTGACAGGAGAACTCCATTTAATCCAGGTATTCTAAACCTGGTTTGTAGCTGCCAAACCATGATATCCTATTCTTGGGATGTCTAAACCTAAGATACATGGAAACTCAGGTAGGCAATTGCATCAAGATTAGTAGAAATAGAAACAGAAAGTCACTATGTGACAAAATACAAGATCACTAACAATGTAATATATTACTAAGTCATCATGTATCCTGAAAAACACAGTGGTCTTTATTCTACTTTACTTTTCCAGGTATCCTTAAATTAACTTTCCATTACCTAAAGTAAGGCAAGATTTTTTCTATGCCTTGCTAACCAAAACAACTACTGAAACATCGATTAGACATTTTAAAAAGCAATATGATCTTTAGAGGGAAAGCTAGGATTTTTAACTTGGGCTGTAATTATGTAGTAGAAACAAAATGACTTCCATGGAATTCTTCCCTTAAAATGTAATGGATGACAATGAAAAAAATGATTTGATATGCTTTATGTATGCCACATGCCATATGCTAACACCTCCTAAAAGTTATCTCTAGGCAGCCCCTCTTCCCTGATCTTTAGACTTTTATATACAACCACCTACTTCACAACTTCACTCATATGTACAATAAACATCTCTAACTTACTCCAAATCCAAACTGCAAGCCAAACTCCAAATCATCTCCACCCAAGATTTTTTCTACCCCAATCTTTCCCATTCCAATCAGTGGAAACTACATCCTTCTAGTTGCTCAGGACAAAAAACGTTGAAGTCATGATTCTCACACCACCACATCCTGCAAGTCCTATTTGCTTCACTTCTGAAATATATTCAGAATCTGAGCACTTCTCACCACCTCCAGTGCTATCATCTTCCATTTGAATTTATGCAAGCTTCCTTATTATTCTCCATATTTCCATACTTGTTTTTATTGTTTTATCCTTCAAACAGAAGCCAGAAGACAAGATGATTTAGAACTATTTTCCTTGCTTCTCCCAGATAAGTACAACTATAACTTCTAAAAATAATGCAAGTGGCAACCAGAAGAGATTTTTGAAAGGTGGAAAGAGGAAGACAAAGTGTTTAGAAATCCTAGGACTGGAGGAACAATCCTCCCTTCATGCAACAAAAGAAGGCAACTCAGGCCAGGTGTTTCTGACCCCGATATGGTTACAGAAGGTAGCCCAGGTGGGCTCTTTCCTCCCCTGGGTCAAATAGGAACCTCACCAATAAAAGCTACAGAACCTGGCAGCAAGGGGGATTTATCAGGAACCACACTGACAATAAGTCATCAGGGGAACAGTTTTCCTTCTCCACTGGGCTTGAACTTTCCCTCCTCCACCAAGAGACTTTGCACGACTGGCAGCACTGTCAAACCAACTCTTGGCACATGTGGCCCAGCCTGGGTAGTGCTCATCCTCCTTTCAGGCCAGAGACTCTCTTCCCTCATACTAGATGTTCCAGCTGACTTGGCCCGGGGAAATATCTTCTGCCTCTCAGGCAGCACCAACAGAGATCAGTGGGAGCTTCAGCAGCACCAGATAAATCAAGCAAACCAGAATAAAACCACAAAGGTCTGAAAAATTAAATTGTCACTGGAACCAGAGCTCACAAAATAGGCCAGGGCCTGTGGGCTAAACTTAACCATGGTGACTGCCTGCTAAAATATAAGATTTATATAGAACTCAGATTTTCCTAACAAAATAGACAAAATATTGCAGGATACAACTGAAAATCACCTCTCATACCAAGGACTAGCAAAACCACAATTTGAATGAGAAAAAAAACTCAACTGATACCAATATCAAGATGAATCAGATGTTGAAATTATCCTACAAGGATTTTAAAGCAAGCTGTCATAAAAATGATCCAATCAATTGCAATATTTCTTGAAATGTATGAAAAAGATGGAAAATCTCAGCAAAGAAACAGAAGTCATAAAATTGAAACAAATGGAAATTGTAGAACTAAAAAAATGTAATAATTAAAATCTCAATGGATGGGATTGTAGTAAGATGGAGATAAGAAGAGAATAGAATAAACGAACTTCGGGACAGATCTGTAGACTGTGCCAAATTTGATCGACACAGAGGGAAAAAAAACTAAAAAAAAAAAGTTGAAAAGAGTGTCAGTAACCTGTGGGACAATAAGAAAATATCCAACATTTGTATGAGTTTAAGAAGGAGGAAAAAGAGAGTGGAAGTGAAAGAGTATTCAAAGAAGTAATGGCTAAAAGTTGGCGAAAGACCATCAGATTTAAGAGACTCAGCTAACCCCAAAGAAATGTATGTCAAGGCACACTTTAATTAAACTTCTGAAAAATAAAGGCAAAGAAAAAGTCAAGAAGGTAGCGAGAGAAACAAGACTTGGCATTTCTCTAAACACCAATTAGAATGATGAGATTTTTCATTAGAAATCATGGAAACCAGAAGGATGTGGCACAATCGATTCTGAAGGGAAAGAACTGTCAACAGTAAATTCTATCTCTGACAAAACGATCCTACAGGAATAAAGGGTAGATAAAGACATTTTCACACAAGGGAAAAATAAAAGAGTTTGTTGTTAGTAGATCTACCCTTATAGAATGGCTAAAGGAAGTTCTTCCAACAGGAAGGAAGTGATAAATGATAAAAGAAAGAATCCTAGATCATTAGGAAGGAATAAAGGATATCAAAAGAACATAAATATGGGTAAAAACAATAGATTGTTTCTTTTGATGAATTTTATAAATCATATTTGATGATTGAAACAAAAGTTCTAACACCATCTGATTCTCAAGGCCCCACAAAATCTTGAACTCCTGCCCTATTGTCCCTTGGACCTCATTTCCAATCACTGCTCCTGTCACTCACTTTGCTCCAGCCACAATGGCCTCTTATCTGTTCCTTGAATACATCAGGCATGGTCCTGCCTTAAGGCTTTGGCATTCACAGTTCCTTCTGCTTGGAATCTTCTTCCTTCAAAGATCTACATGGTCATTGTTCATAAATCACTTGAGGCTTTAAAATTGACCACACCCTTATCCCCAGCACTCTCTCTCCCCATTGCTTGCTTTATTAATTTCCTTGCAAGAATATCAACTCCATCAACACAGAGATAATTGTTTGTTTTCTTCAATTTTGTATTCCCAGTGCCCAGAAACAGTGTGTGATAACATAGTAGAGACTCATATGTTTGAATGAATGAATGACTTCATTAGCAAATTCAAAACTTTTCTCTCTTGGGGACTCTAGGAATAACTTAATGTCACATTTAGAACAGCATGCATATCACTCTTCTTTGTATGTTGAAAGAAAAATCATCAAAGTCTAGAAGATACAAGAAGATGGAGAGCATTTATAAATGTAAATATTTCACAGTTCATGAATTTTATTTTCCATCCTGCTGATTACATCATCTCCTATTTATTGAGCACCTACTATGTATTGGACTTTATGTAAGAAACTCATTTACCACTAGCAACAAACTTATAAAGTAAACATTGTCACATTTTATTCTAAGATTCTACTATTAAAATATGCACCATTAAATTCATAGCAGCCTTTTATGAGAAGAAAAGTGTAAAAGGCAGACAGAAAGGACAGACTCTCACAGTAAATGTACACATGGATTGTAGGATGCTCTTTAATTTCAGAAACTTTAAAACAACATTTGGGGCAATATGTTATTAGCTCCCTTTAACATATAAATAAACTGAAGTTCAGACAGCTTAAGTAACTTGCTTTGAGTCACATAGCCAAATAAATAGCAGAATTCAAGTATAGGTCTATTTGATTCCGAAGCCTGTGCTGCATCCACTACACTTCCCTGCTTCCTGAGAGGTTATCCCAGTAGTTCTCAGCAAGAGTTGTTACCATACCATAAAGGACATCTAAAGATGTTGTGGGAAGAGGTTAATGCCCTAATAAATTGGGAATACCTCTGGCATTTAGAAGATGAGGTCCAGCAAGGTTAAATATTCACATAATGCATGGGGCCAGTTCTATCTAACAAAGAACTGTCCAATAAAAATGTCCCATGGCTAAAACATTAACATTTACTGATAGCCCACTATATGCCAGTGCTAGGTTAAGTGTGGGTATACAAAGATGAAAAAGACCCAGTTCTTAATCTCAGGAAGTTTGTAGAATAGTGGGAGACAAAAACAAACAAATGATCATCTCTCATACAGCACAGTAAGTAATTTATCAAAATTGTGGACAAAGTAGTATAGAAGTCAAAGAAAGAATAAGGAGGATAAGACAGGAAAGGCTTCATGGAGGGGTGGCTTTGATTTGAGTGTTGAATAAGTGTGAGTATTTTAAATAAAGAAAGGATTGTGGTATTTCAAGAATAGGGGACAGCATGTGTGAAGGCATGATATGTGAAAGGACATGTCAGGAAAGGCAGTTATATGTACTGACTGAAATTGAAGCTCTAGGGTGTAGCTGAATTCATAGCCTGCCTTTGTTACTTCCTAGCTGCGGATCTGAAGACAAACTTAACCTCTCCATTCCTCAATTTACTCCAATATAAAATAGGGGTAATAATAATAGAATCTACCTCATAGGATTGGTAGGATAGTAAAATGAGTTAATACATGTGAAACATTTAGAATGGTATCTAGCATATTCTAATCCTTCAGTTAATGTCAGTTGTTAGTTATTTTAAAATGGGAGATTTGTTTGTTTTATTGTTTATTTCAGCAAAGATCTAACATAGATGACAGATCAGATCAATAGATGTAGAGATACAGAGATACAGATATTAGAATTAGCCAGCCACAGTAGCTCACACCTGTAGTCCCAGCTACACAGCATGCTCAGGTGGGAAGCCAGTAGTTTGAGATCAGTCAGGGTGATATAGCAAGACCCTTTCTCCAAATTAAAAGAAAAAGAAAACAATATAATGGAATTGAAAGAAACTTTAAGGTGTCTAGTTTAACCAAAGCTTGAGTTGAGATGCATAAGATGGAAAAGTAGGACAGAGTTCAGATCACAAATGTCACTGTATTTATACCAGATATAAGGTGCTCAGATTTTGTCCTATAGTATATGGGGAGCCATAGATGGATCTTAAAGAGAGAAGTGGCATGATCAGATTCTTGTTTTCAGACTACTCTGATTCTAATGTGGAAAATGGAGTGGAGAGGAGAGACTGAAGACAAAGATACTAAGTAGGAAGTAGTTTAAGAGATCCAGGACAAAACTGATACTATCTAATTTCAGATAGTGGCAGAGCATCAAAGAAGGAATAGATTTGTGATGGAATCACAATCCACAAGACTTGATTATTGATTGGTTCAGCAAAAATGGGATTGTAGAAGTGTGAAGGAATAGTGGAAGTTAAGAACCCAGATCTAGAAGTCTCTTGAATCTCATCCAATGCTCTTGCCATTTCTCTAAGCTGTTTACTTTTCCCCTGCTGCTGCCATTAGCTTTTGCTGGACCTCTTCCATGACACAGGGGCGTGCTCTTTTAATGGAGTATACTGTGTATCCCGCTTGTCTTTATTATTATACTAAGGGGCTCTAAGCTGGGAGTGCATTTTTTTCTTTCCTTTATGTCCAGAGATGCTGATTTATAAAAGCACTCCTGGAGGTTGGCCATCCCCTACCTAGGAGTTCCTATGGCCCTTGGGTGGCCTGAGCATGGGCACAGGAATTTAGGAAGATACCTACAGCCCTCTGCTGCCTAATGGCACAGTTCTCTGGGATCTACTTCTGTGTCTCCGTGGGAAATCTCTGCAAATAATGTGATTCCAACCACCCTGGGGGCTTTGCCCAAACAGAGAGTGCTCTTGGCTAAGCCTCCACTCTTTCCATTTCTAAACTTTGTGTATTTCAAGGGAAATCTGATCTGGACTCTTCTGATTCATTTACACTTAAATCATCCAAGGGCTCTGTTGTAAGAGTGAACTCAGCTCCAAAAATGTCTTATAAGCTTTGGTTATAAAACTCCCTAAGATTTTGTGAGCTAGAATTTTTTTTACTCCCCTTTTCTTTGAAACAAGATGTTGTGACTTTGCCAAGAGTAAATGGATTTCCAACCTCAAAGGGGTCGTGTTTGGTTCAAGAGTCAGAAATCATGAAGCTCAAAGGCCCAGATGCATTCTTCAAGAATTGGCAATAATGAATCCCAGGGGAATGGGATAAATGATAAATCTAGGAGGAGCTGGGTGAGGGAGTGACAGGAAGCATTCATTCTACCCTGTTAGCTCAGTGCCCCAAATCCTCAGGACTTTTGTCCCTTAACTGGGAAAATGGAGTCTTGAGACAGCACAGTCCTACAAGGCACCAGCAAAATTAGGCAGAGAGACAACTCCCATTTTGAACGAGTGCCTGACAGTTTACAGAATGCTTTTCACAGTCTTTCCTCTCACTTAAACCTCCACCAGCCCTGTGGGCTAGAAATAATCATCCCCATTTTCCAGAGGAACAGAATGAATCTCAGAGGAGGTGAAGTGACATATCTAAGGCCCCAGAACTGACCTATAGCAAAGTCTGGAATTCTCTTTAATTAACTTCAGACTGCATTAGGCTGGGAAGAAATAAGATATGACAATTTACCTTGGGTTGCTGACAGTCCAGGTGGCTATGACAATGTTCTTATCCAGGAAGTTCTCGTTCATGTCTCCCTACTAAGACTTGTTCCTTGTTTAATTGGAGTGCCATGGGAAGTTTGTTTATGCAACTTTTAGAGCATGTCTAACATCTTCCCTTTGTTTTATAGTTATTTATGTATTTATCTTATAACTTTCCTACTCATTATTCTCCACACTTCACTAGACATGAGAATCTAAAAGCCTGAAATGTATCCTACTCATCATTCCGTCCAGTGTCTAGTTCAGGCACAGGACAGGGTGATCTCCCAATAAATGTTGGATATATGTGCAGAGAGTGGATATGTGAAAATGTACAGACATAAATATGTGTATATGCTGATATGTGTTTGTGTGGGTATGGAGACAAATGCATTGTAGAGACACATAGATTTTGGTGGAGGGTGAGTGTGTATTCATGTGTATTGAAAAACTGTGGAGATGTGTATACACAGATATAATTCTGTGAATGTGATTAGAAGTGAGACCTGTTTAAATTTTCACCTGGGACTGGATAGGAAAGGAGACTTCTTTGTGCTTGCTGAAGTTATTCTTTTAGAAAACCAAAGGCTTTTTTTTATGGCTACTGCTCAGCACTGAACATTCCAAAGGCCAACTCTAAAGACATTTCCAAAGTCTCTGCTGGTGTCCTCCCACAGAAGAATGGGTCACAAAGCCAGAAATCAGCAAAAATGAAGCCAGCAAAGTTCACACTTGAAGCTCTCACTTCCCTTTTCAGTGGCCTCTTGTCCCCTCCATCTCCACACCAGTCCCTAAGGCCCTCAAGTCAGAGCAGGTCCCATTGGAACAAGGAATATGTCTGATAAGTAGGATTGGGCAGATAGAGACCCAAGGCCTTCCTTTCAAAACTAAAGACTCACAGGTTCTTCTTGGCTGCTGCTAATTTTCTGCCACTACCACTTATGTACTACAGGAACATTTAGAGATTTTCTAAAACATTTGACCTTGGGGGAAATAAAGCAATTGGACTGGGGAGATAGAATCCACCAAACAGTAACTCTCCATTTTTGCATCACTAAATTTATAAATGTATTTACAATTGGATCTATATTACCCACTTTTTCTCCTGTTACAATGGAGGAAGGATTTTCTTTCTCCTAAGGCCAATATTTTTACCTATATTTTGGATCCCAACCTCTCTCACCTTATAGAAGACTTCACTGCCTCAGTTTCCACTCATGCCACCCTCCAACATCTTCTTTCCTATTGAATCGTTATCACTTACAAAAACATTCTTTCTTGATTTCACATTCCTCTTCAGCTACACTCTCTATTTCTCTGTTCCACTTAGCAAAACTTCTCAAAAGAGTCATTTGGAAGTATTGTCTCTATTTCTTCACCTGTAAGTCACCCCAAACTGAATTCTACTGAAAATACTCTGATTGAGATCACCAGTGATCTTCATATTGCCAAATGTAATGGATGTTTTTCTGACTTCAAATTACTAAACCTTTCAGCAACTTTTTTTTTACCAGAATTTAAGAATTCTTTTTAAAAAATCATATCATTTTAATATAATCAATGTAAAAAATTATTTGCAAGATATTTTACATTCTCTCTCTCTCTTTTTTCTTTATTGAAGTATACTTTACATATCATGCCTTTACCCCATTTTAAGTGTACAATTAAATTATTTTTAGTGAATTTACCAAGTTGTACAGTTAATCACATAAATCAGTTTTAGACTAATTCCCTTCCCCTATTGAGACCCCTAATTCCACTCCCCAACTACTTTTCAAGCATATCCCACCCCTCCACAGTGCCCATCACGTCGCTCAGATGTGGATTTACCCCCCATCCCCCAAATCCCTAGTGAACACTCCCACCATTTGAGCACCATAGTGTTAATCAGTCAATATCAATTTGATAGTGAGTACAAGTGGGACCCATTCTTCAGGTCTCATGTCACCTCACTTTGAATAATGGGCTCAAGCTTAATCCAGGATAATATAAGCGGTGCTAGCTCACTGTCATTTCTTAAAATAGAGTAATATTCCATAAAAATTAATTGAACTAGCATTTTTATACAAATATATATATATTTGAAAGAGAAACTGATCTGTAGTCTTTTGTAGCTGAAACATGGTAATATTACAGAATCTATAAACCACAGGCATCATTTAGGCAGACTACATATCTAATTTTGTCTTTGTTTCTGATAACTAATTCTTAGAG
>CAUYRT010050637.1:0-10832 GCA_963574885.1 Lepilemur ruficaudatus | reverse complement strand
CCATAGTACCTTTCCTAGGCTGTGCAGTTGAGACCTGAAATGACGCCAGGGCACAGTAAGTGATGGAAATCAGTAAAAAGGTGATGCAGGACATTTTGATAAAATGAACAGTGTGTGCCTTGACAAGAGACATTTCACCTTTGCTTTTAAACTAATGATTCCATAGGAGCCATACAAAACCCAACTTTTGTTTCTTCCAAATTTCTGTCCTTTCTCTACTATACTTCCCACCACCACGATCTGTCACATTCTTGACTTGGATTTCATGCTTTCATGGGTCCTACCTCACACCCCAGTTAGCTGACACCCTGCCAGCCCTTATGCTCTGTGCACACCCTCAACCCCACTTACTCTTCCTCAATCCCTGTCCTTCCCACTCTGTCATGAGAAATGCATGGCATTTGAAAATCAGCTGATAGAAATTTGTTCTTTTGAAAGTTTCTGTAGTTAAATTTTTCGATCTTATTTTGTTAATAATATGAAAACATACTCAATTACTCCAGATTTTATTTAATGTTTTTCTCAAATTTCATGATTGCTATGTAGGGAGAAAGAGGGAGAACATGGAATGCTTACCAGGAGCTGGGCACAGTCTTAGGTGTTTTAATTCATTTTATTTCATGCTATCCCATAATATTACTTTGTATGTGATTGACCCCAGGAGGGAGAGGTTATACCTAGAATTGGCAGGGGGTAGGGACAGATCGGAAAACACATTAAAAACAATTTCCCCAGCTCATGGTACTGCCTGGAGCTGAGTATTATCCCAGCTAAAAATGGATTGACCCCCAGACTTTTAGAGTTGGAATGATCCAGGGAAATCACTGAGTCCATTCTCCTTCATTCATCTGTATTTATTAAGGATCTACTCTTCACTAGTTACTTTGCTATGCATTGCCCTAGATACTGGGAATAAACTGGTGAAAAAGATATACAAGGCTTTTGCTTATAGAAACTCTGATCCTATGGGGGTGGGGAAGGGTTGTGGATGCACATTAAACAAGTAAACAATTATATCAAAAAATAATTTTAGGAAGTGATAAATACTCTGAAATTAACAAAATGGGAAGCTAGAAGAGGGAAAAAATGAATGGGGCATGGAGCAATATTGGATTAGGTAATGAGGTAGAGCCTCTGAGAAGGGAATATTTGGATGATGGGAAGAAGCCAGGTAGGACAGGTAAATTGTATGGATTTTATTCCAGGTGCATTGGACAAGGAAACTGAGGCTCAGGGGTGAAGTACTGACTGAATTTTATACAGTTTTGTACTTGTAGAACTGAGAACCTAGACTGGGATCCTTTATTCAGTGTTCAACACCTTTATTATTCCTGCAATACTTATATTGATGTATTTACATCTTTAAGATAACAATCATCCCAGCAAGCATCTCTTGACTCACTTTTTAAGTTTTTTGACTGCAGACGTCCTTTAGTACCAATTGATCTGATCTTGTACTATCTGACAGAGCAAATCTTGGCCATCCTTAGGCACAGAAGCTCTCTAGGAAAAATGCATGTCCTGTTGGGAGCACAGAGGTCCTGCAAATGGTATTAAGGTATCATTCATCAGCCAGAGTCTGTTCCAACTGCTAAGTGGCACTGCCCTCTGAAGATACGAGCCTACACTGGAGCTGTAAATCTAAGGCCGTGCTCTCTTGTGATTATTAGAGATTCCCTGGCAATTTTTGCAAGAGATGAACTGTTAATTCCAATGCCCTGGCCCAAATCCAGCCCAGGAAATTACTTTTTGCCTACCTAAATTACACTTAGACTTCCAATTGGAAATTAATTCTTGAGTTCTTTCCTGAAAAATATTACTGTTGTAGTGCTGCTGCAGTAACAGGTCCCATTGTGTATGAGAATTTTTTCCTCCTTTTAGCCATTTCCTCAGCCTCTTTTTCTAGCTGTTTTCCCAAAATGCATGCATTTTACCAGCTTGGAATGATCGGAATGCACCTACCAATCTCTCTGTGCAACAAAATGAGGAAAATACCAATACTTTTGTGTGTTTCTGGAAATAAGTTAAATCTCTTTCTGCCTCCCAAACTCTCAGCTTCTACACCATTACCTGCCTTGAGACCACTAGGTCTAAATCTTATTTTTTTATTTATATTTACGCCAGTCACCATAAGAAGCCAGGATTTCAAGTAATACCTTTTCTTCTGGATACTATTCTCCTAAATCTCTCTTTCTCTCTCTTTCTTTCACTCTCTTTTACACACACGTACACACATACACACTCACTCACACACACTTACATAGAACCCAGGACTTTTTACTCTTCTTTTCTGCTTTGTCAGCTTTTTCTTCTCCAAAGCACTTCTTGCTATCTGACAAATTGTATTTTAATCATTTATTTATCCCCCCTCTGTATAATATAAGTACTATGAAGAAAAGAATTTTCTTTTCACTTCTTTTGCTTATTACCCATATCCCAATACTAAAAATACAGGGTGTCCCAAAAGTTGCCATACATAGGGAAAATGGGAAATTGTAGCTAAATGGACCTTTATTTACAAAATATTTATTACAAACTTTACAAAATTTTTCCTTTGTATGGAGACTTTTGGGACATGCTATAGTGCCTGGCATTTCATCGGTGCTCAGTAAAAATTTGTTAAATACATGAACTATGAAAGAACCACCCCTAGCCCAGTGCTATGGGTAATAGCTGAGACATGCAATTGGCTGGACAAAGTATTGTTTGGCTATCCATTCATTATTCATTCATTCATTTGATACACATTTATTAGTGTCTGTTGTATCAGGAAAAGTGCAACATTAAGAAGGTGTGCAGACATATCCTGGTTCTCACAGAGCTCTTAATCTAGATAAGAAAAAAACATGGGAAAAAGACTTAGATGGACTAGAAGATGGCTGACTAAAGACATTGGCAGATCACAGGAAGAAGGAAAAGTTTTAAACGAAGAAAACATAGCCCAGGTATAATTCTGAAGGAAAAGTGCCAGAACCTACCAGAGATTGCATGGGAAGAAATTGTGGAGCAGGACAAGAAGGAGCAAGATTTGGGCAGAGGTCAACCCCCCAGGAATTTGGAGCCCCATGGAAAGGGTAGGTGGGAGTGCTTGTTCCTCCTCCTCTCACACCTCTGTTAGTCATCAGGCTCCCAAGCTGCTGGAGAGCTTCTCTTCCCTCACAAGCCCAAAAGCTGCTGCCGCCAGTGAACTGGGCTTCTTGAGAACAAAGCACCAGGCTGCCAGCTCCCTTGGTGTCGCTTCCTGTCACCACAGACCTGAGCTGAGGCAGCGGGTGCCATACTGTTTCTCCACCCATTGTGTGCCTTTGTCCTCCCCAGGGAGCTTCAGCCCTTCAGTTTTTGTCTCTTCTCCTTCCCTACTCCTCCCCCACCCACAGTGCCAATGCGGCCATGGCAGTTCCTACATAAGATTTGGCATGGGTGCCCCAAGTGATGATTGAGCCAGGGTTTTCAGGAGCTGCTGCTTCCCCTCTGTTGGTGCATTCATCACACTGAGGCTTCCACAGACAGTGAGACTCATGCTTTCCCTCTTAAAGGCCTACAACAAAGAGGTACTCAGACTTTGAGATCCCTGCCTGCCAGCCCTCCATGGTGCTACTCACCTGGCTGCTCCAGCAGAGCAGGGCATACCCCAAAGCAGAAGGATACTAAAGCTGGTTGAGTATGCCATGGGCAACTCAGGACCAACACACTTCTTCCTGTCATGGTCAGGGATTGAACTTGAGGGATCAGAGGACTGTCCCGCAGGACAGATCCCATACTCCTAATATTCAATCATGTTTCTTGGGGGCAAAGAAGAGAGATTTCCAAACTAATCTTTGGAGACAAGGAAGCCCATATGAGTAGAACTAAAGTGAGAGTGCGGTATGGGTCTGAGCTGCAGTACACACCCAGAGCATCCCTCCATCAACAGGAGAGCTGTGCATTCAGTCCAGGGCAAGGTCCTAGGCAGGGAAGCTCCCAGTCCATGGCACCATTATTGGTGAGCTCAGCTGTTTTGTGCTGCTGCTTGTGGTCAGACACTGGAAGGAGATCCATGGGACAAGGAAGAGGGAGAAGACAGAAACCTACTCTTGACAGCCAGACTATGAATCCCAGACAACCCCTCCCCCATGAGCTGACTTTCTGGCTTGGTGGGGCTGCTTCAGCCCCTCCTTGTTGGCTTTCCGCAGCAGCCTGGGAACTGACCCTCAGCCCCTGCCAAGATAGTTCTTGTGCTGCCTTTGTGGAGGCTGAAGGTAGGCATTCCTGACCCAGCCCCACTCAGTCTAACTCTTCCATTCACTTCTGCTGTGGTGGAGAATAAGGACTCACTTGGGAGCTCCAGGGCCCCGCCTACCACCTGTGGCATTCAAGTGCTTCTCCTGATCAACTAGAGACGGTCACTGGAACAATAATAAAAAGTCTCCCAACAACAACAAAAATCCCCAGCCCAAACAGATTCACAGCCAAATTCTACCAGAACTACAAAGAAGAAATGGAACCCATCTACTGAAACTATTCCATAACATTGAAAAGGATGAAATTCTCCCTAATGTATTCTATGAAGCCAGTATCACCTTGATACCAAAGGCAGGAAAGGACGCAACAAAAAAGGAAAACTACAGACCAATATGCCTTATGAACATATATGCAAAAACCTCCAACAAAATACTAGTAAATGGAATTCAACAACACATCAAAAAGATAATCCACCATGATCAAGTGGGTTTTACTCCAGGGATGCAAGGATGGTTCACCATATGCAAATCAGTAAATATGCTTCATCATAAACAGAAGTAAAAACAAAGACTATATGATTGTCTGAATAGATGTAGAAAAAACAGCATCCCTTCATGATAAAAACTCCCAACAAACCAGGCATAGAAGGAACATACCTCAAAATAACAAAAGCTGTATATGGCAAACCTATAGCCAACATCCTACTGAATGGGGAAAAGTTGAAAATGTTTCTCCTAAGAACTGGAACAAGACATGGGTGCCCACTGTCACCATTTCTATTCAACATAATAATGGAAGTCCTAGGCAGAGCAATCAGGCAAGAAAAAGAAATAAGGGGCATCCAAATTGGGAAAAAGGAGGTCAAATTATTCCTAGACCTAAATGTAAGACCATAAAAACTCTGGAAGAAACCATAGGAAAAACTCTTCTAGACATCAGTCTAAGGAAAGAATTTATGACTAAGACTCCAAAGGCAAATACAGCAACAACAAAAAATAAATAAATGAGACAATTCAATTAAAAAGTTTCTACACAGCAAAGGAAATAATTAAAAGAGTAAATAAACAGCCTACAGAATGGGAGAAAATACTCACAAACTATACATCCGACAAAAGGTTAATATCCAGAATCTGCAAAGAACTCAAAGAAATCAAGAAAAAAAATAACCCCATTAAAAAGTGGTCAAAAGACATGAACAGAATTTTTTCAAAAGAAAATATACAAATGGCCAACAGACATATGAAGAAATGTTCAATATCACTCATCATCAGGGAAATGCAAATTAAAACCACAATGAGATATCACCTTACCCCTGTTAGAATGACTTTTATTTAAAAAGTCCAAAAACAATAGATGTTGGTGTGGATGCAGAGATAGGAATACTTACACGTTGTTGGTGGGACTGCAAATTAGTAGAACTTTTATGGACAACAGTATGAAGACTCCTCAAAGAAATAAATGTAGACCTACTGTTCAATCCAGCAATCCCACTACTGGGTATCTACCCAAATGAAAAGAAGTCATTATATCAAAAGACACCTATACTCAAATATTTATTGCAGCACATTTCACAATTACAAATATGCGGAATCAACCTATGTTCCCATCAATTGATGAATGGATAAAGAAAATGTAGTGTGTGTATATATATATATACCATAGAGCACTACTCAGCTATAAAAAGGAATGAAATGATGCCATTTACAGCAACTTGGATGAAACTGAGAACATTATTCTAAGTGAAGTATCTCAAGAATGGAAAAAACACACTTCATGTTCTCATAATAAGTGAGAGCTAAACAATAGGTATTAATGGACACAAAGAGATGTAAAAGGCATTGGGAACCAAGGAGGGAGATTAGAAGGGGAGTGAAGGATAAGAACTTATCTGCCAGGTACTGTGTACACTATTCTGGTGATGGGCACACTAAAAGCCCTGACTTTAACATTATACAATTCATCCATGTAACAAGAACACTTGTACCTCCTAATATTTTGAAATAAAAATTATACTAAAAAAGTTTTTTTCCTTCATTTAAAGACCTAACTATAAATCAGCCAGATAAAAGCAATCTCCTGAGATAGGTTTGGGGATGATAAAGGCTATAGAATTAGGACTCAATACTATTCATGGATGGCTCTATTTGACAATTTACTCTAAGAATTTCATAGCAGAGAAAATCTCATAAAGAAATTCAAGATTTGGTTTAATCAGAGGAGAAAAATCTCTATCATGTTTTCTTTTTAGCTTTAGTAATCAATTAAAATCTATCTATATGTAATAATCAATTACAGTCAGAATTGTTTAAGTGGTGTCTAGCAGATTTATCTGACTCCCCCTACTTTATATGATTTCTGTTTGATTTTAATTGTCTTGTTCCAAGTGTGTTTGTTGTTTAACCTTTCCTAAATTCTTTATGTTATCTGTAGGGTATAGATAATAAAGCTTCATAGATGCAGGTAATAGAGATGAAATAGGTTACCCTGCTTACCAGAACTAAAAATATTGAATATAAGAAAATCTAAGGTGCTATGCCCACAGTCTAGATCCCAGATCACTATCTAATAGCTGAAGTTTGGAGATTCACACCAATCTTTTGCATATGCACTTTCCTAGAGGTATGGTAAATTTATATGCCATCTTCTCCCTAGAGACAGTTCTTAATGTTTATTGTAAACACTTTTTTGCACATGCAAATGCTACCAGTTATTGAGAAAGAGAGAATATAACATAATTTACTTCATAGGATACCCCATGAATGGCTTTGTGTCTCAACTCCTGCAAACAGCCTTAGTGTATCTAGCCCACTAGTGTCAACTTTTTTGTATCAGCAATATTTCATCTTCTTAGTTTCAGCTTTTTCTTTTTAAAGTTTACACCAAATTTATCTTGCTATACTTTGGGTAGCCACCTGGTAAGCCACCTTAAATATATTATAAAACAAGAATGAAAATAAATAAATGAATAAATACATAAATAAAGTTTTATAAAATAACAGTATCTAAAACTATGCCTACACATTGAGATACATAGAACAGAACTTCCAAAGTAGCATCCTACACTTACTGAATCTGGAACTTCAATGGTCAGGTTTGGAAATGTATATTTTTAAATAAAAGATACATATGATATATGGAGATGTATAAGCTTTCTTGGTGATTGGGATTCCAGGGTGAATCATCACTGAGATCCATGGGTGGTAGAAACATCCCTTTATTTCACAATAAATCCATCCATATTCTACCTTAATTCACATGTGTATCCTCTGACCTATATCCACTCCACAGGTACAATAGTTAAAATTGTGCATATTTACACAAGTCCAAGTTGTTCCAGCTTATATAATGTCATAACGCTTGTCTGAGTGCATTGACTAATACTTTAACACAATGTTCAACAATAATTCTTGACATCAGGAAATTACCCATAGCACTTCTCCATTAAGAACTAGCATTTCCCCATTTAGAACTCAGTCTTATTTTTCTATTCATCTATTCCTCTACCTAGATGTGAATATAATTATAGGTATAGATATGTTAATCACATTAATGTAGTATTAATAAATTCCTATATTTGTTGAGCATTTTTTAATCAGAAATTTTTATTGAATTTTATTGGAGTTTTATCAGCATCTAGAGAGATAATCATATTTCTTTTTTATCCATAAATATGGTAGATATAGAAATTTCTATATCTGCACTATTCCTATACTTATAGAAAAATCTAATTGTTCACAGTGCATTATTGACCAGTGTGTTTTTGAATTCCATTTGATAATATTTCATTTTAATGTCTGCATTTATATACATCTAAGATTGGTCTACAGACTTGTGTGCATGTTTGCATATGTGTGTATGTATGCCAACTTTATCAATTCTACACTCAGCATCTAATTTAATGGGAAAACACTAGAAACACTTTCCTAAAGTCATGAAAAAGGTAAGGTTGCTGATTACCTTTACTGCTGTATAACATATTAGAGGTGTAGGTATTGGAAAAGAGATAAAGCTATATTTGTACACAATATGACAGTATACTTTGAAAATCCTTAAGAATAAATGATATAACTAACACAAACAATAAATAAATCAGTTCGTAGTATACTGTAAAATTAACAAGAAAATCAGTAGCCTTAGTATATACAAACTATAACCATTATTTAGAAGATATAATAGAAGAAAACTCCTACAACATAATAATGACAAAATTCTTAGAAATAAAGTCATCATGAAATAGACAAAATCTATAAGAGATACAGTTAAAATATCTTTGAAAGACACAAAACTATTCTTGAATAAATAGACTCATCTTGTTCTTTGTGGACATCCCCCCAAGTTAATATATATATTTAATTCAATCCCAATATAACACAAACAAGTATTTGTTTTATTTTGTTTTGAAGCTAGACAAATCGATTATAAAGCTGGCATGGAAAATAAACTTGAAAAATCTGTTTAAAAAACCTCAAAAAAGAATGAGGGTACAATGAGGGTAACTAACTCTACTAGATATTAAAACATGATCTAGGCCAGGCACAGTGGTTTATACCTATAATCTTAGCACTTTGAGAGGCAGGAGGATGGCTTGAGACCTAGAGTTCAAGTTGCAGTGAGCTATGATCCAGCCACTGTACTCCAGCATGGGAGACAGAGTAAGACTTTGTTGCAAAAGAAAAAATACTCTAAAGACTCTGTAATTAAAACAGTGTGGTATTAGTGTATGAATAGACAAACATCATAATGAACATAAAAGAAGATATAAAAATGGATTCATTCTAGTTAGTGTTAATGAAAATGCCATCTCAAATTATTAAGAAGTAAAGAAAAATAGAACCATATCTCACACCATATAGCATAATGAACTACTAATTGATTGGAGATCTAAATGTAGAAGATGAAACCATAAAAACCCTACAAGAAAACATCAATGGATTCCTTTATAATCAGAACAACCTAGATGTAGAGAGAAAATCTTTCTAGCTATAAAAAAAAAAAAAAAACCCAAAAACAAAAAATCAGAGACAATAAGAGAAAAAGTTGCTAAATTCAATTAAATATAAAGTTTAAATAAGTGACATGGGAAAGAACACTATAAACAAAATCAAAAGACAGAGGTAATAATGGGACAGTTCCCCCGCTCTGGTGCCTGCTGGCCTCTGGGACCCTGGATGGGGAAAATCACCTTTGGCAGTGACAGGTGACATGCCACAACAGTTGTTGTGCATTTTGAGTTTCACACTGGAGGGCAGAGGTTACTTTGGGGGTATGTAGAAACAAAGATGCAATGGAGAGAAAATGCCCAAGTGGGCTTCTAAAGAACTAGAAATATTTTATTCCCAAATCTGTACAATGGCTACCCAGGTGTTTGGTTTCTCGTATTTCTATAAACTGTACAGATACATTTCACATTGTCTCCTGTAGCTATGCTATCGTTCACGATAATAAACAACTTTAAGAAATAATTACATTCTCTATTTCTTGTTAACGAATTAAAGTTCTTTTTTATTGTTTGCTAATTCATATATTCAACCACGTTTCAAATGATTAATCAAAAAATGCTCTAACTTGGGTGGGACAAAGGCAATGTATGTAACCTAAACATTCGTACCCCAGTAATGTGCTGAAATAAAAAAATAAATTAAAAAATGCTATTATGTAGTATTAACTTTAAAATACAGGACTTAAAACTATATATACATAATAAGTCCAATTCTTAAAAATATTCTTGTGTAGAAAGAACTGAAAGCAAATATTCTGTAATATTTTCCACATATAATGAATGGGCAGGTCTTTTGTAATTGAGAAAAATGATATACATATAAATACTAATAAAAGTAACTACAGTTTAAGAAATGTAGAGCACTAGTGATAGTTTCTTTGGCTGTGCAGAAGCTTTTTAATTTGATCGGATGCCATTTGTTTATTTTTGTTGCTGCATTAATTGCTTAGGTACACTTAAAATGGAGTAAAGGCATGATGTGTAAAGTATACTTCAATAAAAATAAATAAATTAATTAATTAAAAAAAAGAAATGTAGAGCAAATCAGTTCTAAGAAATTAAAATTTGTTTTCTAAAAAGGCAAGAGGGAATTTTACCATTTTACCTTTACTCAGCACTCCCATAGTTCAAAGAGAGATACCACCCTGGAAGAAAATAAGAAAAATAAATATTTCAAAGTAACTTTCACTTTAAAGGGTTTTTCTCCTACATATTGTTGTATTTCATCATCAGAAGAGTTCTCTTAGTTCGGCAGAGCAGAAAATGTACTGATGGGTGATTTGATAAAGCTCATGCTTATTCCGACCCCTGTTGGGTTCCAGACACATTCCCAGGCCTTTATATTATCTCATTATTCCTCTCAGCAATCCTAGGAAGTAGGTGGCATTTTCCCATTTTATGCATGAAGAAATTGAGGATTAAAGAGGTTAAGAATTGTGCCTTGGGTCACACAGCTGCTAAATAGCAGAGCCAGAATTTGAATCTCAATCTGACTCCAAATGCCACTCTCCTTTTTCAAAGCTCCTAGATGAGCTCTGACCAGAAAGTAAGCCCCTCTGGATTGCCAATCCTGTATTTTCTCCGCATCACGCTGACTCCCTGCAGTGCTAAG